>PVKC010005361.1:0-32640 GCA_004027635.1 Crocidura indochinensis | reverse complement strand
TGGCACATACAATCAAAATCAATTATGCAGATAAAGTTGAAAAAAACAACATAAAAGAAACTAAAAATTATCCCTTGTTTTGGCCAGCTAGGTTAATCAGATATGTTAAAAGGAAATCAATTATTAATGTTTTTTTTTGTTTTTTGTTTTTTGTTTTTGTTTTTTGGTTTTTGGGCCACACCCGGTGACGCTCAGGGGTTACTCCTGGCTATTCGCTCAGAAGTCGCTCCTGGCAGGCACGGGGGAACCATATGGGGAACCGGGGGATTGAACCGTGGTCCGTCCTAGGTTAGCACAAGGCAAGGCAGGCACCTTACCTCCAGCGCCAATTTACTGGATCGCCTCAATTGTCAGTTTTATGTATTTTTATTCTGTTTATAAAAATTAAGCCATCAGATGTCTCTTTTTATAAGAGCAAATAGCTAAATTGGAGTTTCATGGGAGTGGCTGAGCAGAGTCATCAGTTCCCTGGTTTGAATGCCCAAGTCTAGGAAAGATTTAGCTAAGGAACATTCAACCCAGCTGTCATGAATTGTCAGACCATGACCATGAATTCAGTCAATCCTCAGGCTCACACCATAGCCGACAGGCAGAATTTTGTTGTCAGGTTTTGTTGACGGGGCGCCACATGTGACTCTTATTCCATTAAAATCTTTCTTTATTGTGTTATTATAATAACCTTCCAAAGAGAGTCGTGCCTTCTAAGAATCTGTCGGATCTCTAACTCTGAGTGACTTGATCAACTCTAAGTTAGCTGTGTTTGAAGCTTGCCGACTTAAGCTTTCTATGCTCATTAGAACTAATTGTACACCGATACCTTGTGTGTGGGGTGCCTGAAGCTCAGTTCCAGGCATGGGATGGTATTTAAATCCTTTGATACCATGATTATTGAGGATTAAAAAGTAATTAAAATCAGTTCAGCAACAGTATGGAAGAAAGTCTTAAAGACATACAGAGAAATAGCAAAAAATTGCAATTACCTGTTGGGAAAAAATTGTGGAAATTGATAAACTCTCTACCTGCCAAGAAGTGGGTAATATCATTTGACTGTAACTGGGTCTTTAATAATGGTCAGATGGAAGAATGTATCAAAATGGTTCTTTTTCATTAATTTTGAAATTGTAATCCAAGTCCAGCACTATTTCAGTGTGACCTTGAGGTTACTTGAGTTTCCCATTTATGTTTAAGTAAATAATTGTGATCAGTAATTTCCCCCTGGGACCCTTAGAGTATGGCAATTACATGAAATTTGCTTGACTCTTTCATGCATGCCTGGAGTTAGAAATGAGTACATAAGGCATTTGGAATGATAATTTCCAGGATATGCCTGGGCCCATCAATAGCTCTGTGTTCCCTCTTTGGTTCATCAATATTACCATTGTCACTTATAACTGCACAGATTCAAGAAGATAAGGCAAATGGAGGGCTATTCTTTTGAGTCACAGAGGAAAAAATGGTTTCTCTTCACTCCCATTAAGCTGAAATCATATATTTGTTCCAAGTATCAATACTAATACTTGAGCCAATATTTTTTTCTTGACTTATTTTGTGCTGAAAAATATGTATTGATATTTCTAAAGTAAACTATGTTGCAGTTTGCTAGGACACAGGCTGGGTTTAGGAAATGAGTTAAAGTGATATGTCAGAGTAACCATTTAGAATAGTATTAACATTTTTAATATTTTTTAAGGAAAGACAATACATAATCAATAATGACATACTATATGGTTATTCTAAAAACCAAACCCTCTCTTTAGTGAGCACAGTTTTCTAAGAAATCAATGACCATTAATTTTACAGAACCACAAGTCAAATTTATAACAAGTAGAGAGAAATAAAAATCTTGATATATCAACTTCACAGAAAGTTGGTGCGTGGTTAATTTGGAATTTCTTTTGTTCCCTTGAAGAAAGTTTAAGTCATGTAATTCTAAATGTTTAGGTCATGTGGTTCAGCATGGTAACTATAAGACCTTGAGATAATTTCTTGGTAATGCTGAGTTTCAGCTTCCTTGTTGAAAAATAGGGACATTAATATATCACTAAGATCATAGGATAACTGTGATATGATGTTTCAAATAAAGTTTAGCAATGCTATATTATGTTGTATTTTGCATAAAGTAAAAGGCATTATAACAGTTTATATGAGCTTATGTATATATTGATATGTATATATACCTTAAAGTTTTTGTGGTATCATACATAATCTTTGTTGGTTCTTAAAAAACTGCAGTGCTGGATTTGGAAGTTAACTTAAAATTTTTTATTCATAGATATTCAATGCCTATAATTTAGTAGGTTAATAGTGACTAAATTTCTCATGGGTAGAGATAACAAAGTTAATTCAGTGAACTTTTCTACATATTCTATTACAAATGAATCAACATGAAAATCTATTACATTAGGTAGTACAGCTATCAGACACAAGGGAAAGACAAGTATAGAGAGAATCAGGAGGCCAATGATATCTTTCATGCTCTGACATTAGCTTACTGTGTTTGCATTTAGCCTACCAAGTTTTCCAGTCCTGTTATTTCAGTTTGGATTGGTTTCATTTCTATTTTCATATTCTCTTGATTCTTATTTGTGGTCCATTCAGCTTGATCCATGCTTTCTTTTATGTTCAATAAACAGCTACCATATTTCATCTCTAACCTTCTTATCTGAGAAGGTAAATAGGTGGTTGGCACTTTTCAGGTCATGGGAATTGCCATCTTTGTTCTCTATACATAGTGTTGACCTGCACTGTTTCCTCATTGTCACACTGTAGTGTGGTGTTTACTATGTGTTTTTGCTGGGTTTTATTGGCTAGAAAATATGTGTAGCAGAGAAGTGGAGCTGCAGTGCTTCTCTGGCTCCTCCTAGATGGGCAGAGACAGCTCACTTCTGCTGATATCCCCTCAGAATATTTCTTTCTTGTCCTGTCCTCAGGAGCTGTTTTGGGTGGGGTGGTTCATGGCTGCCTCATAGAGCAGAGCAGAGACTCTTTAAAATGTCCTTTAGTGAAACTTTATCTTTCTCACTTAGTTGGGAGGTAGTCTGTAGTAGATATTCTTCATACAAATATGAGCTTCAAATAAAATAGAAATTTATTCCTTGGGGCCATCACTCTTCATTTTTAATATAGTTCAGGACACCACAGGCACACTCATTGCACATTAATTTAATTCATATATTAATTTAGATGATGGCCACAGCTGCTGAGAGTAGATGTGTAGAAGCATTATCCATTAGCTTCTGACTAAAAGATACCATTTGGCAGCACAATGAACAAAGAGACAGAGAGATACATTTATGAAAAATGTTACATCAACCCCCAGGTGGAAGTTTTAGCATCTTTCTGTGTTACGTGAAGATTAAGCTCGCATACTTTATTATAATAGTAATAATTGGCAATCTTTAGCATTATTGTAGTGGCAAAATAGGATGAGTGTCCTTTGGGAACAGGAATGTATGCTCTAGAGATTTGTTTGATGATGTCACTGCATGAATATCTAGCTTTAGAAGATATATTTGCCACTAAAAGACACAGATAGGGATAGAGTTAGTCAAATAATGTAAAATAAGTTTAGGTTGTGTTTAGAGAAAGCATTCTTTTCTGATGAAAGGCTATAAATGTCCTATGTGTTAGACCCTGTTTGATTGCATTAGCTTGAAAGGAGTTATAATAGCAGTCATAGATGTGTCTCTCCAAATAATCCTGGGGACCCATCAGGCTTTAACCTGTTATTTAACTTCAGGAAAATCTCAAGTAGAATCATTATATAGACTTGGCTATCAATTATAGTCTATCTTTGTCATCAAAGATTTTATGAAGTTAAGCACTGATTCTGTTTAATCTGCTTTCTTTATTCCTATGTCTTAAATCTGAGTCTGTTTCTTCTTTATCTCATTTCCTTTCAACATAGAAATTTTTTAGAAAGATAACATGGAAGTTTTCTAGTTGTTTGGGTACTAATATGGATTGTGTGGATATGGGTTCATTAAAACAGGTTCATAAAATGTTGACTCAAGCTTGTTTGTACAGCTGAAATTGTGATAAAAATAATGATAACTTAATTCTATTCTTGCTTATAATTACTTATTTTAATAATAATAATTTGTAGTTTATCTATCTCTTAAAATTAGTCCTTTGAAAAGCCTTTATCATTCATATTCATTATGTTCTGGAAGAGAAAATGAAAATGACCAGTCATCCTAGGAAAAGCCCTAATTATAACATTTCACCTGCAACAGAGAAAAAATATCTCCACCATAAGTATAATTATTGTAGTTTAAATTTGTAAATACAATACCACACATAGAACACCAAAAGATAAGGTGAAGCTGATCTAGAGCCAATAGTCATTTCTGTTAGTGTTCTCAGAACGAAATAATAGAGGGCTGGAGGAATAGCACAGTAGTAGGGCATTTGCCTGGCATGTGACTGGCTAGGATGAAGCCAGGTTCCATCCCTGGCATCCCATATGGTCCCCCAAGCCTTCAAGGAGCTATTTCTGAGCAGAGATTCAGGAGCAATCCCTGAGTTCCTGAGTGTGGCCTCATACCCACTCCCCCAAATAAAAGAACAGAAAAATTGAATGGAGCAAGTTAGATCTAATTTTCCATCCCTTGTTAGATGAACAAAAGTTCTGGTTTTTATTCTTATTATTGGCATATGTCCTTAGATAGTTTCAAGCACAGTATAAAACTTAGGTATTTAATATATACTTATACTGATTACATATATATTACATATAATTATACTTCTTACAAAATTGAACAAACTTTGAGACATCTATGTGTAATCATAGAATATTTCTATAAATTTAATCAGTGAAGCCTTACCTCTAGCAACCATATTGGATGAGTAAGCTATCTGTACTGCCTTTCACAGTTGGCTTGTAACTACATTTTTAGAACATAAACTCTTGAAGTTACATGAGAAAGGAAGAATCAAATTCTAGGAAACTGAGGAAGACAGACAGACCAGTAGTGGGGTCTTCCTTCTGAGTCTGAGAGGTATTTTCACCTCAGGTGAGGGCATCCAAAGAACACAATCACTTCACTCTGCAGCTACACATTTTTTTTACTGTCAGCAAGCCACACTACAACACATAAAAACATCATCACACTTCAAAAATCACAATGCAAAAGGAACACAGAAAAAAGTCTTAAACTAACTGAAGATAGAAAATCATCAAACTCTATTAACAGATGGCAATAGAACTTTGGGATAAATTCAACAGAACAACATAAGAATCAATAGGGTTACAGACAGTCATAAAGAAAACACCTATGAAGAACCAACTGTTAAAGACATCATTGTCAAAAAGTTCCTAAACCTGAAAAGTACATGTACTTACATTCTGGATACCCAAAGCATGCCAGCTAAAAGAGACCCAACAAAAGACATAAAGGCACATCTTAGTCACAATGTTGAAAATCACTGAGAGAGGGGCCCGGGAGATAGCATGGAGGTAAGGCGTTTGCCTTTCATGCAAAAGGTCATCGGTTTGAATCCCAGTGCCCCATATGGTCCCCCGTGCCTGCCAGGAGCAATTTCTGAGCATGGAGCCAGGAGTAACCCCTGAACACTGCTGGGTGTGACCCAAAAACCAAAAAAAAAAAAAAAAAATCACCGAGAGACATAGACTACTGAAGGCAGCTAGCTCTGAGAAGGAAATTACATACAAAGGAGCATTTTATCACAAGCAACACTCCAAGTCAGGTTCAGTGGTAAGCTATAGTGAAAAAAACTGAATACCTTACCAAGAATTCACCCAGCCAAACTCTCATTCAGGTTTGAAGGAATGCTACACAGTATCATGGATAAATTAAGCTCAGAAAATTTACAGACACAAAACTCGACCTTAAAATAAGAACTGAAGGGGAGGGGGCTGGATTGGTGGTCCAAGCGGTAGGACATCTGCCTTGCACGTGCTAACCTAGGACGGACTGTGGTTTGATTCCTAGAGTCCCATATGGTCCCCCAAGCCAGAAGCGATTTCTGAGTGCATAGCCAGAAGTAACCCCTGAGCGTCACCAGGTGTGTACCACCATCCCCCCAAAACAAGAAAAGAACTTAAGGGGTTACTGTAAAGCAAAACAAACCCCACAAATATACCAAACTTCTACAAAAAGTTATCACAGAATTCCATGACAATAATTTCTCTCAATGTTAATGGACTAAGTGCATCAACTAGGAGACACAAAATGGCAAAATGGATCAAAAATTAAATCCAGCGTTCTGCTGCCTGAAAGAAACATATTTGAATAGTCAGAGCAAACACAGATTCACAGTGAAAGGGGGAAGACAATTTGTAAGCAAACAAACTCCAGAAAATATTGGAGTAGTTCTACTAATATATGACATAGACTTAAGGCTCAAAAATATTATAAGAGATAAAATGGAAAAAAAAGAGATAAAATGGGTCATTTCTTAGTAATCGATGGATATGTGCATTTGAATTAAATCATACTCCTCAACATATTTACACTCAGTGAGGTGACAGGAAAATACTCAAAATATCTGCTAATAGACTTGAAGAAAATATCAATTACAACACAATAGTAGTTAGAGACTTCAACGCCATTCTCTCACTTCTTGATAGACCAACTAGACTAAAATGCAAAAAGAACACATTGGCTTTGAAAGAAGAAATAGAAGAGAGGGGCTTAGTAGATATGTTTATATATACATTCACACAGATATATATATAAAAGATATATATATATATATTTATTTTTTTTATTCCCCAAAAGCCGAGTGCACAATCTTCTCTAGTACACTTGGCTATTCTCCAAGATAGACCATATTCAGGGCCACAAAACATAAATCAGAGTAAAACAACAGAAATTGTATCAAACATCTTCTCAGCCCATTATTCACTGAAAAATAGAAATGAATTCAAACAGAAATGAAGAAATAACCTTAACAGCTAGAAATTAAACAGTTCACTATTGAACAACAAGTGCCTCAGAGAGAAAAATCAACAGATTCCTAGAAAGAAGTGAGAATGAAGACATGAATAATTAGAATTTGTGGAACACAGCAAAATGGTAATAAAAGGGAAATTTATATTTTTGAAAGTATTCATTATTAAGGAATAAAGGGACTTCATAAATAATGATACAGCTTAAGATATTGGAAAATTATCAGCAAAATAAGCTGAAAGGAGGCAGGAGGATGTAAATAATAAAACTTAGACCAGAAATTAATGAACTGGAAACCCAAAAACAACCCAAAAGATCAATAAAGCCAAGAGTTGTTTCTTGAAAAAATAACAAGATTGATAAATCATTATTAAGACTCACAAAGAAAGAGACTCATGATAAACTGAATAAAAAAATGGAAGTGGAGATATCACAATACACTATAAAGATTCAAAAGATAATCAGAGATTACTTGAAAATCTTAATTTCATAAAACTAGAGAACAAAAAATCATGGATAAATTCTTATAGTCTTATAATGTCCTAAGGTTGATCTAAAATGATATTTAAAAAATATTTAATAGAGGGCCAGAGTGGTGGTACAAGTGATAGGGCATTTGCCTTGTATGTGCTAACCTAAGATGAACTGCAATCCAATACCCCTGTCCCATATGATCTCCCAAGCCAGGATCAATTTCTGAGTTCATAGTCAGGAGTAACCCCTGAGTGAGTACCCCTGGCTGTGACCCAAAAAGTGGGGGAAAAACCCTTAATAGACCTATTACTATCACAGAAATTGAAATTGTAAACAATTTTTTTCCAAAACCAAAAGCCCAGGCCTATATGGATTCACTAGTGAATTCTTTCAAATCTTTAAAGAGGACATATTGTCAATCCTTTTCAGTCACTTGCAGGAAATTCTAGAAACAGAAACATTCCCATGCAGTTTCTATGAAGGTAATATTATCCTGATTCCAAAGACACTGTCAGAGACTCTACAAAAATAAAAAATCAGAATTACAGGCCAGTATCCTGGATGAACATAGATACAAAGATCCTTTACAAAATACTAGCAAATAGAACACAAATTACCAGGGCCAAGTATAATTAATCCCAGAATGCAAGGGTGATTTTACATAGTCAGGTCATTAAACATAATAGGTTGTATCAATTAAAGAAAAATAAGAGTTGTACAATCATAGTAAAGCATTTGATAAATTCCAACATTCATTCATGATAAAAAATAAAACTCTCAACAAGATAGGAACTGAAGGAAATTTTCTCAGTGTAATCAAGGCTATTTACTACAAGACTCATGGCAAACATCATACTCAATAGGGAAATACTAAAAGTCTTTCCTTTAAGATTTGGCACAAGGCAAGATTGCCTGATTTCACCACTCCTAATATTATTCAAATAATATTAATTATTAGCCTGACAATTTTATTGTTAGCAATAAGAGTTTGAAGTTTATTTGATGGAATTTGAATTTTAAGAGAAGCACAACATGTTAGAAATGACATAGAGAACATGAGGAGCAAAGGCTGAAATAAAATCATAGAGGAAGGTAGAAGACTGAAAGTCCTTTGTAATAAACTAGATGAAGTAGGGCATAGATGTCATTAAAATAAAGGCCATGTAGAATGGGTAGGATTGATCAGTCATAAAACTGCTTAGATGGGCATTTTAGTGGAAAGGCAGAAATCCAGCTTGACTCCAGGGCTTCTGCTTGCTGATGGGGAGGCATCGACAGAGAAAGAATGGGAAGCCTGAAAAATGAAAAATGGTAAGTTTGGTTTGCCACATCTTATCTTCTGACTATTGCAAATCTTTACAGAAAGGGTTTCTAAAATCTTCAACCAGGGCCAGAGTGATAGCACTGGAGTAGGGCATTTGCCTTGTATGCAGCTGATGGGGGACAGACCCGGGTTCGATTCCCAGCATCCCATATGGTCTCTGAGCCTGCCAGGAGTGATTTCTGAGCACAGAGCCAGGAGTAGCACCTGAGCACCTCCAAGTGTGGCCCAGAAACAAATAAATAAAAAAGAAAAACAATAAAATATATCAAATTCAGATTTTTTAATTGAAATGAAAAAGGAGGAAATTCTAAGCCTTTATATGTACCTGACTTTTTTTTTTTTGGTTTTTGGTTTTTGGGTCACACCGGGCAGTGCTCAGGGGTTATTCCTGGCTCCATGCTCAGAAATCACTCCTGGCAAGCAAGGGGGACCATATGGGATGCCAGTATTCGAACCGATGACCTTCTGCATGAAAGGCAAACACCTTACCTCCATGCTATCTCTCCGGCCCCTCACCTGACTTTTCTATTCTTCATTTGTCATATTTAATAGAACAAAATGTTAATTTTCTAATTTTTTATGTTGCTTTTTGCATGGAGAGTCTTATTTTCACAACACAAGGGGTACAAACATTTTAAATTTGGAATTTCTCAACTTTCATGAGGGTAAGTCATATCTTTAATGTTTTTTAAATATAGTGTTATCCATTTAATTATATTATACCCACTTAGTAAATAGCTATTTCAAGACAGGTTGATTAAAATGAATCTACCTAATATGGTATTTCTTAGTATTTTATTTTAAGACTCATGTGATATAGTTGAAGTTGAAAATTGAAATATGAGTGGCACCTAGAAAATGTTATAACAGAAATGATGGCAGGTATTTAAGTTTCAATAAAATAGCTGTTTTGATTATTTCTTATGAAACTGATTAGTGCCCTGAGGGGTTAGCAGAAAGATAGACACCTATATTCCATATTTTATTGTATTTTTACCCATTTATATCACTTTCTATAACTTTGTAGATGTGCCTCATGTATTCAAGAATTGGTAACACATTTTTTACATATCATGCCAGCTCAAAGAATTGTTGACCAGGAAGAATCCAGCTTTATAGATGCTGCAGACAAAGAGAATATAGACAAAGGCCAGAATGGGACTTTGGAGGAAAGATAATGAATAGAAACATTAAAAATAAGGTGTACACCTGTCTTTTGCTCTTTCAGCTATAGCCATAGTGGTGACACTTTGTTCATGTAATTATGAATCCATAGAAAGGTATAGAGTACTATGGATTTAGTACATTATTACATTAAGTTTTGTAGGTTTCTTTGCAACAATGCAGTGTCAGTTGCAATATATTTAAAAATCTTTCATCTTTTGTATAGCTGCTCTCATATTTAAGAGATTCTAAAGTGAAGGTACTTTCATCCTTGCTACTGGATGGTTTATGACCTATGAAATATGTGCTGATATCAATCTGAGCAGGATTTCACAGATAAGCTGTTGTTCCAGAGACTAAATTGCAAGATAGCAATAGAGCTTGATTAAAATTTTTGGTTAGGTCTCTAATCAGACTATTTCTCAAGATCAAAACCAAAATACAGATTCTTTCTAGCTCCATCCACTTGATCCTATATTCAGTGCCTCTAGTCATTCATCAGAGATGGGTTCCACAGGAGCCATTTTTTAGAAAAGTAGTTGCTATGACCATTTACTTTTTGCAGAATTTCCTTTAAAAATTCAAAAGCATTAATTTCCTGCAGAGAAATTTAATTTTGAGGAGATATTAGGAATATCTATTATTTGCAATTATTTTACAGATTTCTTTCTTCCTTGTCTCTCAATTTCTAGAAAAAAAACTATTTTTTTCTGGAGTTAAAAGGGGTGAAATTGTCTTAGGTTGTATGGTTTTAGGAATCATATCCAAATCATTCTAAAACAAAGGCAACTATGAAATGAAACAAAGACATACCATGTGTCAGGTGGTGAAACATGCCAAGCAACAGAGAAACCTAAGCACCTCAGAAAAAACTCAGTTCTGAGCTTTGATGAGGGCCCTTTGCAGACTCTGAAATAACAGGACATGGTGACTTCTTGTGCCCACCTTCTGGATGGCTATAACTTGACTTTCTCATTCATAACTCATTAAGTTATCATAAGTTTTTATTTCTAGTCATGGATTGGTGACTAGAAAAAACATACATACAAAAACCATATATAAAATGGTATGTCATGGTATGTGTGTGCTTACCTCTGGGTAAAATTAGAATCATTACCCCCTTCTTTTCTGTTTTTTTGGGTCACACCTAGCAGCACTCAGGGGTTACTCCTGGCTCTACACTCAGAAATCGCTCCTGGCAGGATCAGGGGACCATGTGGGATGTTGAGATTAGAACCACCGACCTTCTGCATGCAAAGCAAACACCCTACCTCCATGCTATCTCTCCAGCCCCAGAATCATTACCTTTTGAATGCTTCCTATTTTTGTTAATTATTTCCCCTACTTGTGTTTTTGTTTCCTGTTTGTTTGTTTGTTTGTTTGGGGAAGCCATATTAGCTGTGCACAGGGTAACTTTGGTGGGCTCAGGGTACCATATGATGCTGGGGACCAAATCTAAGTCAGCAGTGTGCAAGGCGAATACCTTACCCATTATGCTATAGTTCTGGCCCCCTTTTCTTTTTTAGCCCTAGATATATATTTTTTCTTTTTAGTAGATTGTCAGGAGAACTGGTGTTTGTACTTCTGCATTTTTACTTTCATTTCCTCTGCAAAAGGCCTCTGGTTCCATGATCTATATGTGTTCTTCACACATTGACAAAAAATAAAATTATCTCATTTTAGGATGTATTCCTTTCAGAATCTGCCCTCTGAACACTTGACGGACTGCTCATCACATGGTCTCACTTCCTATGGTAACTATTCTGACTGGCCTAAACACTCTGTCCATTTAACCCCAACCTTGATATATCATGTGATTTAAGTCAATCACAATCTTTACTAGGAGTTTGTTTTTTAGATTTTTTCAGAACGAATTCCTTCCTTACACTTTAAGATTGCTAGTTGTAAGGAGAGGAAACCTTAGGACCTTCATAGATTGTTTACAATATGGAGAAACCAGCCTACATAGAATAGATAAGCAAGACTGACAAAAGAGAGAATATGGCATTGATTTGAGGTTCAAGTACTTCACGCTTATCTTTCAGATACTTGGACATATAAGTTCTCCTTTCCCCATAAGCTAGTTTAATTTGAATTTGTACTGTGAAAGCAACAGCAAGATTTCTGACTAAAAGACAAATACAAATTACTGGTTAAACAAGGAAATATCTCACCAACCCATGACTAGAAATAAAATTTATCATATAACTTAATGAGTTATGAATGAGAAAGTCAAGTTATAGCCATCCAGAAGGTTGACCCAAGAAGTCACCATGTCCCATTATTTCAGTCTGCAAAGGGCCCTCATCAGAGCTTAGAATTAAATTTTTTCTGAGGTGCTTAGATTTCTCTGTTGCTTGTCATATATTTCACCACCTGATACATGTGCTTTATATATTTATTTTTCACGGAGACATTCCATATGGTTCAGTGCTCTGGAGTGTGATGTGGTGCTTCTCAGGCCTAGTTGTACACAGGAGCAACCAAGTCTATTCCAGGTAGCGCTTGGAGTTTCTACAGCAGTATGGAGTAAACTGATGTCTTTACACATGCAGGTGCACACTTCACATCTTTGAACTAGCTCCCTATCCACTGATATACCTCTACTTGTATGGCAATGTCAGGAATCAAACCCAGCTTTGTTTTTATTCCAGTGGCTTGTGTAACTGTTTTCTATGTTTTTATTCCAGTGGCTTGTGTAACTGTTTTCTATATATACATACTGCCATTTTTGTTTATATATGTGTGGAATCTGGCTGTTTTTACAAGAGTCCCTTTTGGTAAATCTTGGAGGATTGATTCAGTTATCAAAAATGAGGGTTTTTTTTAAATCCCTTCTTTAAGTCTAAATGATAGTTTTTCAGGATATTATACTCTACCCTGGAAATTATTTTCATTCAATACTTTGAATATGCTATTCCACTTGTCTTGAGTATGTAAGATATATAAAAGCTTTGTTGCTACTTTTATATACTTGAGTTTTTCCTTTCTTACTATTTTAAGTAGTTCGTCTGTCTTTATCTTTTGATTTTAATTTAAATTTTTTTCATTTTAATGTTTTCATTTTATTTTAATAACAGTGTCATGGTGTTGTTTTGTTTGAAATTATTTGTTTATTTTTTGGGGGGGGTACTCTTTGGGTCTCTCACGTCTGTACAAGAACAAGCCTCTCTCCAGAGATAGGAAAGTTTTCAATGATTATTTCTTCTAACAGCTATTCTTCCCCATTCCCCATTCCCTTTCCTCCTGGTATTTCAGTGATTCAAAGATTATTCCTCTTGCTATTATCTATAATCTCACATACCCTTCCATTTGTTTGTCTCTCTTTTATTGATCACTTCATTCTTGGTAATGGTCATTATTTTGTCCTTGATATCACTGATATTGTCCTCCACATATTAAATTTTGTTGTTATATGGCTACATATTGTGATTATTAACTCCTTCAATTCCATTTGTATGAACTATTTGATACCCTGGGTCAGTTCATCTTTTAGTTGGTTGAATTGTTCTTCCAATGATTGCTTTATTTCCATGGTCATTGCAAAGAATATTGCTCTAAGTTCCTGATTGATGAGAGTTGAGGCTTTGTTTTAGCTTGATAATTTCACAGGACAAATGCCCCTGCTAGTAGGAGCATGTGAATTTCTTTGTTTTTGGAATACATTGTTTTTAAAGATTTGTGGGCAGTGTGATTTGAGATTCATATTCCCAATTTCTTTTTTGTTTGTTCGGTTTTGTTTTTTTTTTTGGGTCACACACGGTGACACTCAGGGGTTACTCCTGGCTATGCGCTCAGAAATCGCTCCTGGCTTGGGGGACCATATGGAAGCTGGGGATTGAACCGAGGTCTGTCCTGGGCAGTCGCGTGCAAGACAAACACCCTACCACTGCGCTATCGCGCTGGCCTCTCCCAATTTTATTTATTTATTTATTTATTTACTTATTGGGTTTTGAGCCACACCTGGCAATGCTCAGTGGTTACTCCTGGGTTGGTCGCATGCAAAGCAAATGCCTTACCGCTGTGCTATCTCTCCACTGTGCTATGTCTCTGGCCCCATCACATTCCCAATTTTTAAGATTTGAATTGTTTCTTTATATTTCAGTATAGTTACTCTCTATAATCTGATAATCTAACCATGTTAGTGCCTTACCATACTATTTCAGTGTTCCTACAACAGAATAATTAGTGTTCTCAGTTACATAAAGGCGATTGTGTAGATTGTTGAGGCCAGATATCAAAAATCAGAAACACGGGGCCCGGGAAATAGCATGGAGGTAAGGCGTTTGCCTTTCATGCAAAAGGTCATCAGTTCAAATCCCGGTGCCCCATATGGTCCCCCGTGCCTGCCAGGAGCAATTTCTGAGCATGGAGCCAGGAGTAACCCCTGTGCACTGCCGGGTGTGACCCAAAAACCACACACACAAAAAAAATCAGAAATACTTGGAGTTAGTAAGGCAACAGTGATGAAGATGTCATGCGGACACATTAGCATTTGTGTTGTTTCAGATATCACTTGGGCAGCTGCATAGGAGCTTCTTGGTGGTGCAGAGTACCCAGAGAGAAGTGACACACAGATAGCTGGGTGGGAATCAGAGCCTTGGATGCACCTAGATGACAAAAGAGGCAGACATCTGCATCATGGGTCCCTAGGGAGTGTTCCCTGGGTTCTACTGGCATGCTCAGGGGCTTCTCAGTGCCGAGGAACCAGGTAAGAGCTAACACTTACTTTTTTTATCATTTAAAAATATTTAAATTAATTTTTGTTGCTGTTGTTTTGCTTTTTGTTTTTGGGCCACACCGGTGACGCTCAAGGGTTCCTCCTGGCTATGCACTCAGAAATCACTCCTGGCTTGGGGGGACCATATGGGACGCTGGAGAATCAAACCACAGTCCGTCCTAGGCTAGTGTGCTCAAGGCAGATGCCTTATGCCCTGCACCACCGCTCCAACACTCACTATCTTTTAAAACACATTTTCCATCCCATTTTCTAAAACCTGTGCTAGAATGTTCACTCCCAATGTGTTTAAATACTATTATTGGTAAGACGTAATGAAAAAAAACTTATTTTTGCTATTGGCAGGATGAGATAGAATGAAGGATTATTTGTTTATTAATCTGTGCCTGGTAGTATGTGAGGCACAGAATTTTTGTAGAGAAATAAAGCAGGTACTTTCTGTTCATGAAGCTTCTAAGGAGCTGTAATCATGCATATCAGCAGTGCTCTAAAATAACAACCAGGTGCAGTGGTAAGAAGAATGTGTATGTATGTAAAATATGTGTGTGTGAGAGAGAGAAGAAAGAAATGAGGTGGTGAGGAAGAGCTCTCTAAATGGAGACATTTAAGCAGGGTTTGAAGGATTACAAAAAATCATGCCAAGAAAACAGCATGTTTCCCAGCTGTAGAAAACATTCAATGTTTTCAAGGAAGTGAAGAGATGCCAAGCATAGAGGGAGGCAGCGAGACAAGCTGGGAAGTAGGCAGGAGTCAAATCACGTAGTTTGTAGCATCAAAATTTTGTGCTAAATGCAATACAGAAAAATTGACTATAGTGATCGACACAGCTCAGATACTTAAGCTTATATTTAAAAAAGCTAATTCAATTTCAGTATGAAGAACAGATTAGAAGAGGCAGGATTGTAAACAAAGGCACACAGATAAAAGGCTTGAGCATTAGGTGGTTCAAGGGAAACACGGAGGTGGTTTGTTGATGGTGGTGAGATATAGATATAGAGACTCATTTGAAATATATTTTGGAGATAAAATAGATTTTGTGATTAATATGCTGTAAGGAGTGAGAGAAAGAGACAGCAAGATAATGTGCTTCTTAAATGCTAGTATACGCACACATGTTGAAGCCCCAAGGTCTTTGTTCAATGGTAGATTCTGACTCAGCAGATATGAGATGGAGTCGGGGATTGTGTATTTCTTAGTTTGCTGCTGGTACAAAGACCACTGATGTAGTAAGGCAGAGTCAAGATTTGTGCCTAATAAAAGATATAGTATTTCTTTAGTATACCTTATAATAGAAAGGAAAACAGATATCCACAGTTGCAGAGGAAGGGAAAGATTTTTACTTGATTATTTCTAGTTTCTTAGTGAATTATAAGTTAGGCAGGCAAAAGTTGAATAAGACAAGAGAACAGGGGACATTAAAACCATCTCTAGGAGAGAGAACATAGACCTTATAGAAATGGAGTTAGAAATGTGGACCGAGTTGAAGAGCAATCTGAGGTCTGCAATGATGATCTTAATGTGAAAATTGCATCATTGAGCTGTGCATGCCCAAAAGGAAAGGGGAATGGTAGGTTTTTTCTTGATGAGGCTTTGCCAATTAAGTACAAAAACAGAATAGGGCTTTGTGAAGGAAAAGTCTTTTGGAAAATAATTGTAATGAGGATCATAGACTCTAAGGAAGGCAGGAATGGAAAAAGACTTATTGTTCCTGTCAGATTCTTGCAAATTGCGATAGAAACATTAATTTCTGTGAATAGACATGCCAAGACCATTACGAGGGAATAATGGTCTCATTATATAATGAACATGCATCTCATATCTTTAATTACTTTTAATGTATATGCATCTCATTACTTAAAAAGGCAGTGATTCTAATTGAGAAATGAGAGAAAGGGAAATGTTGTTGATGTTCTGTGGTTCCTGTGTTTTACATAAGAATGTATTTAATTGTAAGATGAGATTATTCCATGAAGAGTTGCTTAAATATCATCTACCATACCAAAAAATATCTAAAGGTGGAATCATAGTCGTTATTTTTTACTGCTTGGCAAACCTATTCTTGGATACCACCACTTTATATCTGTTTTGTACTCATAGTTACTGCCTCCTGCTTTGAGATGACTGCTCTTGCTCCAGAAAGATGTTCCACATTCAAGTCAGGAAAAAAAGGAGAAGATAGTGCCAACTGTAATTGTCCTTTTATTTTGGAAATAAAAGCTTTCCCAGAAACACTCCAGATATATTTCATATAGATTACATTGGCCAGAATCTCATCACAGATCCATTCTGCAAAGGAAATGATAAGATGAATATTTAACTTTCCTATTTTTCCATGACTTACAGAGAAGTTAATAAAGTGAGAAAGGAACTCGGAACAGTATTTACTCAGCCCACCTACATGTTTCATCCATGACTACCTGGAGGATTGATCTAGGGTTTTCTGTTTTTGAGAAATGAATTCTCCAACAATGTTCTGTTTTGTTAAATGGGCTGCTTAATAATCACAATAGAGAATAAACTGCCTTCTCTTTCCCTTAGTTCTCCTTCTAGACTAAGTTAATTTGAACATCTGAGTTTGGGGTAGAATATGGAAAGTCTTGAGTCTTGCTCATTTCTGTAGGAATGTCTAAATTAATTCAGTCATTATTCAGGATAAATATAGAGTGGAGAATAACAACTATTTAACTCTAGGAGTGCAGAAATTTCTAGATCATCTACCAGTAGATGATTTGTTTAAAGATTTTCCACAGTGAGAAAGAAAAGTTACATCCTTCATGTAGGTATTACATTTTCAATTCTAAAATTAATTCATGAAGCTTCTCAGTAGAACTTTTAGGAGTTCCATAAACAGTTGATGCATTCATTTAAAACTTTTATCCAGTAACTCAATGGGTGCAAATGTCTTTAATTCAAGGTCATGTACAATAAGTAAAATGTCAGGAATTCCAAAGAATCCACCAGAAAAGTCAATTATAGAACCTCCAATGAGATTAGCAGAAACTCTGGGCTATTTATCTCTTACTTGTTAACACATGAGGCTCTAGGTATCCTAGTTCCTTCAGCTTCTTTCTCTGCTCCTTGAGCTCCACCTCTGGTTGTTCAAAAAAGTGGTAGTTTCAGAAGTAAGCTGTGTGATCTCACATCTCCTTTACAAACACTATCTTCAATGCGTAGAACCCTACATCATGCAAAGTAGCAATGGAAAAGTTAGTATGATGCCCTCAGAAATATGATAAAAGGCAGTTCAGCGAAGATATGAATGATCTGGGAAGAGTTGGATCCTCACCAGTACAAAGTGACTAAACTTGCATTCCTGGCAACAAATCCCTTCTCTCACTGAAATATAGATGTTTAGAGTCCTATAAAGATTAACCGAGGTATTATTGAACTTTGGTGGCCAGAGGGAGCTGGAGGAAACCTGCTTCTCTCCCAATCTCCATTGACCCATGCAGCTGGAATCACCTCATAATACACATATTTGATAGACAGAAAACAAGCAGAATGTAGTAGGTTAAGTGAAACTTTCAAAATACAGAGAAGAGAGAAGAGCCCTAGATGGTGTGTTGAATATTTGCCATTGCTCACTTGGTTCAACACCTTTTGTTGTTGGAACAGGTTTGTTATTATCTATAAAGACTTAGGGAGCATGTTAATGAATGTTGCTTTATTTAACATTGCCCGAGCTCTTTCTTTCACTGTGTTGACCTATAGTTCTAAATCTTCTGGCATTTGACTTATTTTGACATTTTCTTTTCTTTTTTTTTTTTTTGACATTTTCTTAATAAGAGGTCAGTCCTCCAATGTATTGGGAAATGACCATGTCCAGAAATTAGGCCATATTAATTTTGGTATATGTATGTTTATATTCTCAACTCCTGGCCTACTCTCTGATCTACAATTAATCCATGTTCAATAAATATTTGTTGACTGAAGAAAGATGCAAGAGTGTAAATGACAATGGTCTTCAAAGGTCTGTATACTGAAACGCAACTCTCCCATGCCTTCATTTAAAATAATGGGTCCAATACAGTCATTGGACTGACATTCAAATGCTATATATTGTTATTTTTAAATTCCAGGTTTTACACAGTGATGACTATAAATGAGTCACACTGGATCAAGAGCTTGAATATCAATGAATTTTGACCCCTATCTTCCTAACCAACAAAATGCCTAATCGTCTAGTACCATTTCTTCTCTCTGGTAGCAGAGAGCTTTTAGCTGTGCTTATAGGTTCCCTCATATGTGCCTGACTCCCTCCATCCTCCTGTTCCAGAAGAGAAGGGTACCAAGTATAGTCACTCCTCCTTTAGAAGAGTATTTTTCTGACTGCTACTTTCAGTTATTCTTGCAACTTTACTATTCTCTCAATTTCTGCTTTGAACATTTTCATCTCCTGGTCATTGTTCTTGCTGCTGTCTGTACTGCTGTCAGTTTTCCTCTGGATCCTTCATATCCATACCACCACAGTAACTGGGACCTAACAATTAACCAGGCCTGACCTGCACTAGAGTGCTAGCCACCATGCTAGTCACAGCTTCTTTTTTTATAATACTTTGTCTCCTTCAGGCTATTTATCACCATCATCATTGTTCAAGTCTATGCCTTCATTAGGAAAGAACTTTCTGTTTTTTCAATTAGGTCTTTCAGAAGGGCTCACTACCACAGTTGTGGGGCAACAAAACAGCCTTCTCTATTCCTCATTTCCCTTCTCATTACACATAATTTCTGGACATTCTGGGCTCGTTGTGGTTCATAGCTGAGTTGGCAAATGAAGGCCTTAAGCCCTACTGAAAACCAGTTTTATCTCACCCTCCCTCAGAAGTCCCACACTTGACAGGCAGCTTCTCTCCATTTTCCTCTAAAGCTTCCAATTCTGTTTCCTTCTATTTGCTTCTTTTTGATTATTCCTACTACATATAATGGGAATATTATGCCTATGGCCTAATTGTGCATAGGATTCAAGTTCTTTCACCTGGATCTCCAAAGAGTCATTAATATGAAGCAAAATTAGCAGACATCTGTTTTAAATATCTTCAAGTCCAAGGGTAATTAAGAAAGTCACTGAATATCTATAGCCAGAGG
Organism: Crocidura indochinensis; assembly: GCA_004027635.1. NCBI lineage: Eukaryota > Metazoa > Chordata > Mammalia > Eulipotyphla > Soricidae > Crocidura > Crocidura indochinensis. The sequence goes on along the minus strand of PVKC010005361.1, from coordinate 12,941 downwards.
CTTTCTGCACAGAAGAGACAAAGGGAGGTATGCTTGTATGTGTCTATGCTAGCATACTTCTAACTAAGCATATAGTCCCTGGCACTGGACAGGGTGTCCAAAGTACTCTCAGAGATCACTGCTGAGCACAGAGCCAGAAATAGCACCTGAGCACCACTTGTTGCTTCAACAGTGATTGGAGTTTCTCCAAGCCCCTGCCCCCAAATCACTTAGCAGATGAGTCAGGAAAAAAAAATTGTACCTTTTTATTTTACTTTGTCTTGTAGCTCCACCTGGAAATGCTCAGGGCTTAATTGTGGATTTATATTCCTGGAGGTTCTCAGGGAGACTATATAGGATACTAGGGATCAAATCCACATTGACCACATAGATAAGGTCCTTACCCACTGTACTGTTTTGTCCCCAAGATAGTATCTTTTAAGACGTTTAGTTCAGCTGATCCAGCACATCATGTCTTTTTCTATTAGTTCCAAGTGGAGAGACATGTGAATTACCTCTGAGTTGACAACCAAGCATGTTTTTCTAAAGACCTTTCTTCCTGTCTTTTTTGTTTTGTTTCTTTCTGTTCTTTTTATACACCATATTTTCTTTTTATGGTTTTTTTTTTTTTTTTTGTAATTCAGTGTTGAAACTGCTTTAAGAGAGATTCTATAAGACAGTGAAGAAATTAATGCATTCAAGGACCTCAAACAGAAAAATACATCTAACCTAGTGACAGTTGGTAAGCATTAGAAAAATATCTTGGGGCCGGAGCGATAGCACAATGGTAAGGAGTTTGCCTTGCACAGAGTCAACCCAGGATGGACCCTGGTTTGATGCCCAGCATCCCATATGGTCCCTTGAGCCTGCCAGGATCGATTTCTGAGTGCAGAGCCAGGAGTAACCTCCCGAGGCTGCTGGATGTGACCCCCCCCCCCCAAAAAAAAAGCAAAAAAAATCTCATTTACTTAAGAACCATAACTTCATTTTTGGCTTACTTCATAGCCCTTCCCAAAGCTCCAAGTTCAATCAAGGAGAGGAGTGAAAAGCAAGCTCACTAAATTTGGTCAGAAAGAGGACTTTGAAGTCCATAACAAGGCTGTTGAGAGGGAAAGAGTTGTAAGGAAAATATCTCACTGTTGTTGGTCCAAATCCGACTTCCTGATACCCCATTGCATTTTAATGAAAAGTTTAAGCCTTGTCCCAGATTTTGCTTCTCAGTTGATGGATGGAGAATATGGCTTTGTAAGAAGGCACACATTCTTTCCACTGTTTTCTACTTCCAGCTGCTTTATTGCCTGCTTTATCTCCACCACTTAGCATTGTTTGATGATGAAGGCTACATTCCAACTCATCATAAAATGGAATGTGCTTTTTACAGTGGGCCAAGAGCCAAGGAATAATGTCTTTCTCAGGAGAGGTAGCGTGGAATTTGCCAGTGATGTAAACCAGACAGAAGGAAAAGAAAGGAATACTCTGGCTATCACAAAAGACAAGAAATATATCTGATAGATTCAGTCAGCAGTTGAGGTCATCTGCCTGCACTTCTGGGATCTTGTCTCTGATCAGGAAGAGATAGGACAGAGATAAATGCCAGAATTAGGTCCCTTCTGAACCCTGAAGATAGAGTAGATATGTTTGGGGGGAGTTGAATTGGTCAGTGACAAAGCCCCTCTCTCTCTCTCTTGAAGACCTTTGACCCTAGTCTTGTTCTTTGTATCTGTAATTCTCCTCTGGACCCAATTTAACTCTTTTAGACAGGTTTCAGAAATGGTTCCAAACGTCTTAACCTAGTCAATCCATTTTAAAACACAAATGAAAACTAAATCAATTCCATTTCTTTTCCTTTTCTAGGATGTCACCATTTCTGGGGAGCTTTGAAGAAGAGAGAGCAGTGACAGTATTTTCCTGGTCAGTATTTCATAAAAGGGACTTGAAAGAAAAAAAATTCATTCAAATAATCTAATTGGGGGGGCAGTTCTAAAGTTATTTCTAATTTGGGGAAAAAGCTATGAAATTAGCCACTTTAGTTTATTCTTGATCTTCGGTTTAAAATTAAAAGCATATTAATTATACAACAGCACAACTAAGAGGTATTTAGCCCTATTTTAGTCATTATCATATGTCAACAAATTTTAATGCTTTTGTTTTCAAGAAGTTCAAAATTTACTTGGGGAAACAAAAGAATCTGAAACAGCAATTAGTGAGAAGACAATGTGATAATTAACAAGATTTTATACTGACAAAATAGAGTGCTAAAGAATCAAGTATAGAAAACAGAATTGGGTAGAATGAGGTGTTAATTGCATGGTATAGATTACAAAGGCAAAAAGCACTTAGAGAGATGACTAGAACTGCTTTTTTAGGGAATTGCAAGGAAGAGAGCTCTTTGGTAGCATTTGAAAAATCTTGTTCTTATTTTTGTTTGTATATTTCTTTGTGTATTCATGATTCTTGATTTCAGACCCTATTAGTAACTCTAATGTCTGAAAGAAAAGTAATATGCCAATGTCCTGTAATGTGTTGGAACTTGAAAGAAATTGGGAAGGTTTACCAAAATAAAAGATGTGATGGGACACAGAAGATATTTCATTGGTCAAGCATATGTTCAAGACCCCGAGTTAACCCTGACTATTCTGCCCCTTACCCCATTCTTGGCCCCTATTAAAAAGAAAAAGTACTAATTTTTTTTTTTTTTTTTGGTTTTTGGTTTTTGGGTCACACCCAGCAGTGCTCAGGGATTATTCCTGGCTCCATGCTCAGAAATTGCTCCTGGCAGGCACGGGGGACCATATGGGGCACCGGGATTCAAACCGATGACCTTTTGCATGAAAGGTAAACACCTTACCTCCATATTATCTCCTGGGCCCCGAAAAAGTACTAATTTTAAGACTTGACCAGTAATCTCATTCATCTCACTTAGCAAGAAGTCTAAGCTTTCCTAACCGAATTTAACAATATTCATGAGATAAGTGGATTTCATATTTTATCAGCCATGTGATTATTTTTGTTTAAGTAATAGGGATTGAACCCAAAACATTACACATGTAAGGCAAGATTTCTGCTGAGCTAATTTATATATCTAGCAATTTACTACTTTAAGTGACATAAATCTAAACGGTTGCACATCTTAGGTCTCTGAGTTGTATTAACATTTCTTTTGTGTATTAATCCCTCTGTGGCTATTTTGCATTTTTTAGTGGAAGTGCTGAAGAAAGAAACAGAACCGGAGCAACATCACTTCTGAAGACTATTTGAGGCCCTTGGAAATGTTTTCACTGTGAATGCTCTGTACTCTAACCCTCTCCACCAAGTTCAATATCATACACAAGTGACACTCAAACAACCCATGTGGAAAATGTGCAGATATGGTTTTTCTTGTCAATGGAGGATGTATTCATATGAGGTTGAAAATATAGTATGGTAATGAAAGTGTATCTTCTCAATTTATTAGCATTATCTTTTCTGAGCTTATTTTATGGTAAAACCACCAGAAAGAGTATATAATAATTTAGGTACAGAGGGGTCGAAGCAGTGGCACAAACGGTGGAGTGATTACTTTGCATGCACTAATCTATGATGGACTACAGGTTTGATCCCCTGGCATCCCATATGGTCCCCCAAGTCAGGAGTGATTACTGAGTGCATAGTCAGGAGTAACCCTTGAGTGTCACTGGGTGTGGCCCAAAAACCAAAAAAAAAAAAAACATTTAGGTACTTTCCTTGCAACCCTTATTATACATGGTTATAATATGCCCTGCATATGATCAACCCTGATAAACTTTGGCCCTATATGGTCCCCCTAAGAATTGCAGATAGAGGACCGAAGGCCCTTTGCCTTGAACTCCAGGCTAGTTGGACAAGACTTATCAATTATTCTTGGGAACCTCCCTCTTTCCAAATAATATAACACATATATAAATATGGTGTGTAAATGAATTTTCTTATATATCAATTTATGTAGAAAGTCAGTCTTTCATTTTCAGCTCATGAGATGATGGGAATAAAGTTGCTTAGATTTTTTTCCATTGGAAAAATGTTAATACATGCTAATCATCATGTTATGATATATGATGATTATTTGATACTCTACAAGCCTGAACCCACTATCCTGGATCATACACCAATGAACATGACTTTCTTTTTTTTGGGGGGGGTGTATCACACCTGGCAGTACCCAGGAGTTACTCCTGGCTCTACACTCAGAAATCACTCCTGGAAGGCTCTGGGTACTATATGGGATGCTGGGATTTGAACCACTGTCCTTCTGCTTGCAAGGCAAATGCCCTACCTCCATGCTATCTCTTCACCCTCCCAACTTTAGATTTCTTGAGAGATGAACGTGAGAGATGAGAGATGAGGGAAAGAGACCTAAAAGGGAACTTGGCATTCTATTGGTAGAAGAAAGAAAAATGATCTTATGGTATAGCTGTTTTCTGTTTTGGGCAGAATAATGAGGTATGTGTAATGTTCTATTCTAGAGGAGAAACTCTAAAGAGAGTAGTTCAGAACTGGAAGCCAGGTAGCAAAGATGCAAACATTCCAGTCAAGCTACCTTAGAGGGTATTGAGGGTGTACAGGATTTTTGGGGAAGAGAGTACAAGAAATCGTACTAATTTTAAATCCTTAAAGGACTATAAAATAAATGGGGTGGGGGAGCCTCTTTCCTGACTTCATTAACTTGGAAGATGTATGACTGGGTTTTTGTAAGATTCAAGAGTATTCATCAGACCCTTCTAACTAATCTTCTCATTAACCTTGGTGAAGGAGTATTGGAAGCAAGAAAGTTAAATTTAGAAAGTTGATTTAGGAAATTATTTAGAAAGTTAAACCATATAAATGCTCTTCATAATTTTTGTTTGTTTTGGAACCAGACTCAGCAGTGCTTAGAGATTACTTCAGGGTCACTCATGGCAAGAGTGCTGGGAATCAAATCTGGATTAGCTTCATGCAAGTCAAGTACCTTATCTGAACTATTACCCTGGCCCTATTGGTCTCCAAAATTAATACATATAAATATTTATATAAATAAATAAAAATATAAAATGTATAAATAATTATATATAATATAAACCATGAAACTATTTGAATTTTGTAAAAGTCTTCTACAGAAGTGGGGCTGGAATGATAGCACAGTAGTAAAACATTTGCCTTGCATGTGGACAACCCAGGACAAACTCAGATTTGATCCCAGCATCCCATAAGGTTCTCCAAGCCTGCCAGAAGCAATTTCTAAGTGCAGAGCCAGGAGTAACCCTTGAGCATCACCATGTGTGGCCCCAAACAAACAAACAAACAAACAAACAAAAAGTCTTCTACAAAAGAGCACTGAAAGATACCAGTCTATTGAGATGGAAATTTTCCCTATCCTGTTTTAAAGTCTTATTAAACTAAGCAAAATATAACAGACACCCCCACAGAAGTAAACTAATTATGAATTCCCTAGATCATAGTTCTATTTAGCTGACTAAGAAAGGAAAACTGTAAACTTGTATTTAGTAGAATTCATCACTATTCTGAGTAAAGGGGACTATCAGTTTTGAATAAGTCCAGAATTTGAGCAAGTGAATTTGAATGATCTTAAAGATATATAATCATCCTGAGCACTCTTGAACTGCCTACTAATATCATCTCAAATTTAAGGTAGTGCCACACTATCCAAGGTTTTGCTTTTTGTGGTTTCTTAAGTCTACCATGGTTTAATAAGAGCATTTAGGGTCATGGAAATAACTCAAGTGGAAGAGGACATGACTGGGCTCCTTGATTAATCTCCAGCATTATGAGTTTCTGTGAATACTGCTGGGTGTGGACCTGGTGTCCCCCAAATATCTCTGGCTGTCAAGGTCAGCTCCTGAGTAAAGGAGTAAAGTCTGAGTAAAACCTTGAGTAAAACCCTAATAAAACATTAACATAACAAAACTTTATTAAAGATAACTTATAAATTCCAAAAATCAACAGTTTATGAGCTTTTGATTGCTTGTCAGTCCCAGTAGTATGATGAAATAAACCTCAAACCACCCTATTAATCCTCTTTGTTATGTGAAACACAGTCTTGTCCAACTATCTATAATGTGTATGTTACCTGCATGTTTGTCAGTTAGTAGTTATTTCAGGTGTCAGATTGTGTCATATCACAGTTCTTGTTCAGGTAACTCCTACTTGATAATTGCTCTAATGCACAAGACAAGCTAACAGCAGCCTGACATTATTGACAAATATGTACATCATCACATTTCATCTAATTATGTGGCATTTTATTAACTCACATCATCATAAGAAGAGTTAAGTAGAATGAATAGTTTGAGAGAGAGGGAAAGAGCAAAATAGTGATCTTGCTCAGATAATGTATTTTGGTTGCTGTTACAGTTGTTCTATGTTGCTGTGTTGTTTTGTTTGTTTGTTTGCTTGTTTGGGGGGGCCATACCTTGTGATGCTCAGGGGTTACTCCTGGCTATGTGCTCAAAAATCGCTCCTGGCTTGGGGGGACAGATGGGACACAGGGCGATCGAACCCCGGTCCATCTTAGGCCAACACGTGCAAGGCAAACGCCTGTTTGCGCTACTGCTCTGGCTCCTGTTGTTATGTTGTTAATATCTTAATGTGCCTAAATAAATTGACTTTTAGTATAAATGGATTTATACTAAATACATTAAAGATTTTATGATCTCACGTCATTACACCTGTAGTCCCTAAATGAATTAAGCAGAGATTTTCAACCAATATTTATTTGTCCACAGTTGCAGTGAACATGTGAAAATTACTGCACTGAAAAAACATGCCCTGATATGTGCATTAATTATAAATTAATGAGTCCTAGCATGGTGGATGGTGAGACCTTTCTTGGCTCTCCGGGCACCTGCAGCCCCTCTGGCTAGCAGGTCTGTAGGTGAAGGGTGACGGTTAAGAAATGATCCACAGCAGTCAAATGAAGTTTCAGGAGACATCTAGCTTTATTACAAGGCCTTAATCGCCATGTGCTTTTTTCACATGGCCTTTAAACTAATCAGCCTCTTTCCTGCTGCTCTGCATCCATCCTAGATCTGATCTTCTGTGTCTGTTCTCTTTCCCTCCCCTCCACCCAGGTAACCCTTAAGTACCAACCATAGATCCCTCCCAGCTGTGGGTGGATCTCACCATTCAGGTAAGATTAGTATATGACATTGGGGAGGGGTAACACTGATGTAAAATTGGTGTTAGGTGGATACTATCTCATAAAAGCAGAGGCATTATTTAAGGGAAAGTGACCTTAAGACAGTCAGTTTCTGTCCCTTGACAAGAGACAGTTTTTGACATTCCAGATGACTACAGATCTGTTTATTTTTAGTGGAAAAAATGTGAGCAAATGTTAAAACAAATTATAAGATAGCTCTAACATAGAGTTCAAGCAAGAGTGAGTGATCTAAGCACAGAGTCATTTCAATAGAAATGAGATATGTCCAGTAAATTCTCACTGTATAAGTAAGATTCCTTTTTCTTTTTTCTTTTTCCTGTTTTTGGGCCACACTCGGTAATACTCAGGGGTTATTGGCTATGCAGTCAGAAATCGCTCCTGGCTCAAAGGGCCATATGGGACGCCAGGGATTGAGCCCATGGCCGCTCTGGGTCAGCCATATGCAAGGCAAATGCCTTACTGCTGCGCTATTGCTCTGGCCCCAGGTTCCTTTTTTTTTTTTAAAGAAAAATTTCTTCTCCTTAAGAAGAAGACATTAGGCCACTGGAAGGCTGAGAGATGGAGATGCCAGATATGAAACTGAGTTTCTGTAGGTTAGAGTGTGTGAAGTACAGTGACCTGAGGTGAGGAGAGAGAGTAGAAAGGTTTATTTGTTAACATTTCATTATTGTTGCTTACATTTACACTGTCTTGATGTTAAAATTCCAAAGTTTACTGTGGCTTATGTGAAAAGTTGAAATGATAGAAAGTTTGACTATTTATTTAACCTTCTGCATTTTTCTTTGTAAGCACTGAAAACGTCCTGAAAATTTGCAGTAAAACTCCCTGTCCTTTAAAAATTAAGGCCATTCTTTCTGACTGTCATGATGGCACAGTCAATATAATGAACAATTTGAAGCAGATTTCAAGTTCTGTTCATCATGATGGAAATGTTTGATTACATGCAGTTTAGCATGAAACACTACTTCCTTACAAACTCTTGCAGATTTTTTTGTCACTTGAGGACAGATACATCAGATAAATTGAGATCGAGTACTGATGCTCTCGGACACAGTTCAAAGTTATGGCAGCTTGATGTTGAGATGCTGAAAATAGTTTTGAGAAAAAACTTAAGGGAAGGGCCTCTGTCATTTCTGGGAAGACAGTGCTGACTACAGAACAGGCAGTGAAGGTCATTGATACCTAGAAGAGGAAACAAATGGGGCAAACCCCACAATTGCCCTAGTTAATGATATAGAAAGAATATTTAGTCATGGTACAGGGAGAAAGAATCCCAGCAGAGTAATGTAATCACACATATTTGAGGAAATAAAGCAGGAATCCAAAAGGGCCCAAGTAATGGAGAAGGAACATGTGCACAGAAGGTAACTGACTTTGGAAGGTTTCTCTCCAGTAATCAGCTGATAAGTGAGTTAATCCATGTTGGGAAACTACTCATGGCTAGGGGAAAAAATCACCTAAAAGTATTAGAGAGAACAATAGAAGAGTCATGCAGGGTTGAGTATTGAACATTTTCATATCAGCTAACCTCATAATTTATAAGATATAGATAAGATTATAAGATAAGGATAAGAATAATTAAAGGATAAGAAGTCATGCACTTAGCATTGGGAAATAGCAACTCTGATCTAGTTTAACCTAACAAAGCAAGATTTGATAGGATCAAACTTTCCATGTAACTTAACTGCATACCCTTAAATGTCCAAGAGTACTAATCTATTTCCTCTTAACATCTCCCAAATATCCAGTACTAATGTAAAAATTTTCCATTTCTGGTACCAATCAAAACTTAACAGAAGAAATGAAGATATTGAGGGGAAAATAAACCATTCATGATCATTCTAGAAAAGATACATGTTTAAATGAGAGTTTTAACAAAGTAATTACTGTTCATAAAGGAAACATTCTTCAGAAGTGACAAAATAGAATCAATTTAAAATTGTTTGGTTTATTATGGGAGCCTGGTTTAATTATACACATTCCTAATTTGATTTTTGCTGATGCTCTTTTATCAATCACCCCAAAGCAAAACTCTGGACTTCACCAATTCCTTCTATAACACAGCACCAGAAGATTTAGCTCTAACAAGGTCAGACAGAGGTTGGCCGTCATTGTGTGTGCCTGTACCATGTGTCTCTTCCCTCTCACTCTAGATCTTAAAGTTGATGATAAAGTGTACAATGTTTTACTAACAAAGCTTTCACAACATTTAATAACTGCATTAGAAATTGTGTCACAGGTAGAGGGATAGGTTACTGGTGGTAAGATTAGTAGTGTGAACATTTTGTAGATTATAGAACCCAATTGTCAACAATTTTGTAAATAATGGTAAATAAAAATTTTAAAAGATAAACTAATGATAAATACTTTTAAATATAGGTAGAAGTACAGTAACAGTATAATGCACACATACAAAAATAAAACCTAGCAGTGGGAAATGAAATCTTTTGTTTTATGTTCTTATATGTGAAATGGTACTATGTTATGGGACTATATATATATATATATATATATATATATATATATATATATAGCACTATAATCCTGAAGGAAACTTCTAAAAAATGGAATAAAGGCATGTAACTAAATATATGAGCAGAGGACAGAAAATGATGTAATAAAGATAATTTACGAAAAAAAAATAAGAAAAAGAGGAAAAGGGGACAAAAAGAGGACAAAAATTAGAGAAAGGATAGATTTTTAAAAGTAATCTTTTAAATGTTATTTGATTTAGGGGTTCCCAAAGGATGCTCAGGAAGCCTGGTGGCCACTCCTGGGGGTATTTGGCCAGCCAAGCTTGTGGTTCAGTCCAAGAACTTGAAGATGCACTGCTGCGTAGGCCATGTGAAACTAGGACAGGAGACTACAAGAGACCTCCTGTCATTGGTCTGATGACTCCAAGGACACACCTGAAATGCTCAGGATGCCATGTGGTGCCAGGGATCAAACTTGGGCCAGGTGCATGATAAGCAAACACCCTAATCACTGTACTATTTTCTGGCCTCTTAGTCATCATCCTAAATAAAAATAAACATTGAAAATAAGAAGTAGTGTTTATCAGATTAGATATGATAGTGAGGCTCAGCTGTATGTTATCTGTAAGATCACTTAAATTTAAAGACAGACCATTTTAAATTCAATGATGGGTAGAGCTGTTTATGTGCCTGGCATGCATAAGGCCTCTTGTTTGATTCCCAGCATAAGTATGACATGGTTGCTCATGTGGTGACCTTGGGCTGGACAGGCTCAAGGAACAAGACATTGCTAGGTCAATAGGAGGGTTCTAATTTGGCTATAAGATAAATTAGATGATTGATAAGATCAAGATAAAACTAAATAGATAAAACAACAAAGACATTTAGAACATCCATGTCACAGTAATATAGGGTAATTCAATAAGCATATTAATCTTAAACACTGTTTCTATTACTGAGCTTCAAAGTACATGAAGTCCAAAGAGATAAACTTCAAGAAGAAAGAGAAAAATATACAATTATGTCTACAAGATCAAATAGGCAGCAAAATGGCAAGAAACTTGAACCCCATTCCCAGTACAACTGACCTGATTGACATTTGTCAAACATTCTACACATCTTGTGAAGAATCTATGCTCTTCTTTCAAGAGCATATTGAATATTTGCAAAGATAATTTATGTTCTGGGCTATCAATTGAACCTAAAGAAACCTGTTAAAAGTGTCAAATTATATACAATCTTTTCACTGAGCATAACAGAATTAAAATACAATTCAACCACAGGATAATATCTTGAGCATTTCAAATATTTAGAAAATAAATAACATAGACCAAAGAATTCTAAAGAAATGATTGTAAATGAAAGAAAAATAAAATTATAGAATTGATGGAATTCCAGTAAATTTAGGAGGAATTTGATAGCACTGACCCCCTGTATTAAAGCAGAAGAAAGGTCTCAAATCAGTGACAGTTCCTTCCTGAGAAAATGGAAAAAAGCAGAAGGAATTAAACCCAATATCTGCAGAAGAATGGGGTTTACTTTCTTAACAATAGCTGTGTGCCCGTGAAAGCAAGCTCTTCTCTCTAATGCTACTTTACGCCCCCACTTGAAAACAGATCTGAGGGCCCAGGAGATGGCCTAGTGAGTGGGAGTTTAGGCTCTGTGTCAGCACTCCTGTGTTCTGTCCTTTATACAGCATGGTCACCTTATCATTGCCTGAAACAGTTCCAACCAGGAACACTGACAAAATTGTTACTATTCCAAACAGTAACAACCAGGAACAGTCTCCAAGCAACCCTGAGTAAGAACTACAGAGCTGGAGATGAAATGCAACTGGTTGAACAACTGATTTGCATGACTTGATTCTATCTCTGAACAGAGAGGACCCTCAGGCACAGCTGGGCTATGACTTCCACAGCAGTCAAAATCAATAAAGTGTATAAACAATTGCAACCTTTTCCAAATGCTCTGCCTAATTCTCAGGAATCACTGGGGAACTTGTTAGAAATAGTCATTTCTGAGACTGGATCAGACATCAAATTTTATAAGCCTGGACCCAGGACATCAAAATTTCAGGTTAAAGCTTAAGAAGTGACAGAATGCCAAAATGGTAAGATGAGAGAGAGACATGTCACTGGGCAGCCTTCTGGGAGTACTGAGGTCACAACTTTGGAAGACATTGATCTAGAAATGTTCAGCTCTAGACAGTAGAGCTGTTCACTCTGCTGTGATTTTTTTCATAATATTTTATTTAAATACCTTGATTACAAATATGATTGTGGTTGGGTTTCAGTCATGTAAAGATCACCCCCCATCACAAGTGCAACATTCCCATCACCAATATCCCAAATCTTCCTCCTCCCCACCCCAACCCCACCAGTACTCTAGACAGGCTTTCTACTTCCCTCATACATTCTCATTGTTAGGATAGTTCTCATTGTAGTTATTTCTCTAACTAAGCTCATCACTCTTTGTGGTGAGCTTCATGAAGAGAGCTGTAACTTCCAGCCCTCCTCTCTTTTGTCTCTGAAAATTATTGCAAGAATGTCTTTCATTTTTCTTAAAACCCATAGATGAGTGAGAACAATCTGCATCTCTCTCTCTCGCTCTCTCTGACTTATTTCACTTAGCATAATAGATTCCATGTACATAGGAAATTTCATGACTTCATCTCTCCTGACAGCTGCATAATATTCCATTGTGTATATGTACCACAGTTTCTTTAGCCATTCATCTGTTGAAGGGTATATTGGTTGTCTCTAGAGTCTTGCTATGGTAAATAGTGCTGCAATGAATATAGGTGTAAGGAAGGGATTTTTGTGTTGTATTTTTGTGTTCCTAGGGTATATTCCTAGGAGTGGTATAGCTGGATTGTATATAACAATTTGCTGAGTCCCGGGTGACTCCTAGATGGATAATGAGAATATTAGATGGAACACATGAAGGGATGAGAGAGCGAAGCACTCCTCAGAGGATGAAGTCTTAGAGGTTTATCATGCCTTCTTCGGTAGGTGAAGGAAGCTGACAACTATGGTTGATTCTCACCCCTTCTATGTAGGAATTCGTGATGTGATTTGTTTTGCTTCATTTCATTTGTGCCTATTTCTATTCCATAATTTATTTCTTAAATCATAAGGGCTGTGATTTATCTCTTAGAGCAACCATAACAAATTTATGCTGATATATTTCAGACTATTCTTGAAAGTAAATTTCATTGGAGGAAAAATATACTTTCAGGTCTTTTGTTTTTTGGCTGCTCCTAGAGAAATAAGTCCTCTGTGTTGTGGAATCTGGTTTGTGGGTTCCTTTAGAGTGTT
>PVKC010005360.1:0-33279 GCA_004027635.1 Crocidura indochinensis | reverse complement strand
GGGGGACGGACCAATGTGTCACATGTTGGGTCACATCTTGCCGTTAGTTCTGAGTATGGAGGACGAAGCACACCCTCACCATCACTGCAGGATTTTGACCCTAACTCAAAATGGCAAACTGTAATATGTGTTTAATAGATTATTGTTAAAATTATATGCTTTTGTGTGTTTGTTTAGGCAGGTCACTGCATGGTGTGGCTCTCTCTCACAGTTTAAAATTTTGGCTCTTTGTGTCGAGTTCGCCACCCCATCTATAAAATAAACAGATTAGCTACCTAACCTTAGAGATAAGGTTCCTTCTTGCCAAACTTCCTGGTTCTCAATTCAGGATAACAACTATAGGAGGACCAAGACACAAAAACAAACGTGGGATCCGAGATCTGGGGGATCTAAAGTCTCTCCAATCCCCCCAATGGTAGAATTTTGCTATTTATTTTCCAAGCACCCTATCTTCCAATGGGTTGACTTCTTTCATCTGGGTGGCGGTGTAGTTTTAGGAAAGAGGTTCCCGCAAAAGGACAACAGTGCCTGACTCACGCGTGAATCTTGCCATTGTAGTACTGGGTGTCCATGATGATCACAAGGTGGGCAGCCACGTTCATTCCCCAGCAGAGACTCCGAGAAGCCACCACCACCTGGATGGCCCCTAATGGCAGAAGGGAGAAGATTGAGTGCTGGGATCCCTGGAGAGGCAACATTTACTGCCTTTAGGTAAGGAAGGGTTGGATCTTGTGCCACTTCAGAAAGTCCCCTGGGAAAAAGGTCTAAAATCACTAAGAGGACTGGAGTCATAAGAGATGGCTTGGTGCCGCAGTCGCTCACTTTGTGGGACCACCCCAGAGGAAAGGTTGGCCTGAAACCAAATCTGTAGCCCAGGGATAGTGAGGCCTCTGACTCCTTCCTGTCTGACACCCTGGCAGTTCATGTGGGCTGGAAAGTGCCTCTTCACGTGCACATAAGCACAGTCTAGCTCTCTCCTAAGGCATACCCCTGAAGCAGAGAAGAAATGTGCTGAAAGTGACAGCGAATGATTCCAGCAGAGCATCTCCACTGCAGTCATGAGCAGGGTTCAAGCAGTGCACAGAATGCCACAGAGCAACAAGCGACACTCAGTCCTATCATGTCATCCCCAGGATCTAACATTCTTGGGATGTCACTATGTATGAAAAACACAGGGACCGGAAAGCTTGGATAGCACAAAGGAAGAGGAGGAGCTGCCGAGCCCGGTTTGATCCTCACCTCACATATGGTTCCAAGCCAAGCCAAGAAGGGTGCCAAACCCTCCTGCCAGAGAGCACAGTCATCAGTGATCCCCAAGCTCTGAGTTGAAACAAGCCCTGAGTACAACTGGATGGATATGCCCCCACTCAATAAATAAATAAATAAAAAGCAAAAAAAGTATTTTTTAGAGAAAAATAAAATCTCAAATGGGTTGAAGTCCCAGTAGAAAAGCAAATTGGGCTGATTCAACTTTGTCTCCTAGATGTTTTACCTGAGCTAAAGAGCTGCTCTACCAGGCGCCGCTCCATGGGGCTGAGCCCCTCATGCAGGTAGCCCACTCCGTTGAGCAGCGTCTCCTTCAGAGTGCTGTCACTAAGCTTCTCCAGGTAGGGGATCAGGTCCTTCTCAGTACAGTGCAGGAACCTGGGCGGGGAGGCGTGAGCAGACTCAACCGAGGGGTCCAGGTCCTGGAGAGGCTCCACCCCCAGGCAGGGCCAACTAGGTTGGTTGGTCCCACCACCATGGGACTCCTGGGGCCAAGCCCAGCCCACCTCTGCCGCTGTATGTCGGCCGCACAAGTGGTAAGGATGTCAATCGCAGTGAGACGGGTCTGCTTGCGCGAAGGTACGAACACGATGACGGGTTTCTTGGGGGAGTGCTTGGTGATGGCATGATACACGGGCTTAGCCATGGACAGCAGGCGAGTCTGGGTGTGGCTGATGTTGAAACCCTAGACCAGGAGGTTGTCAAGTCTGAGGTGAGCCACGCACGTCTGGCTCCTGGGGCTCCCGGGGACAGGAAGATTGGCCTACCTGGATGTGTAGCTCTAAGGGCACAGGGCGCACATTAGGGTGGAAATTGAAGGTGGAGGTGGCACTACATCCCAGCCAGTGGGCCACATCCTTAGCATTTGAGAGTGAGGAGCTAAGTGCCACAATGCGAATGGGTCGCTCAATTTGGGAGGAGATGTAGCGCATCCGAGAGCAGATCACTTCCAAGACAGGCTAAAGAAGAGTAGACAGTCACTGCAGGCCCACGAACCAGCCCACCTGAGTTAGTTACCTTTCATGCCTGGCCCCAGACCCCTACTTTTTCCTCTGGTGACTTGTGTCCCTCTGCCCCACTCTGGACTAAGTGATAACACCACTTCTCAGGACCCCAAGAATAATCTGAACCCTGTGAAGAGTAAGCCTGGGAGGAGATCCTAGGAGTTGGCCCTGGTTTCTGAGCTCAAATGGCCATGGGAGAATAGACACAGCTGCAGCCCCTCTTCTGTGTCCCAGTCACACCGTACCCCATTTTCGCCTCCGATCAGGTGGACCTCATCCACCACGAAGAGGTTGATGTTCTGTACGTTCTTGCGCTGCTTCCAACGCCGAGAGAGGATGTCCCACTTCTCAGGGGTGCTGATGATGATATTGCCTTTGCCCAGGAGTTTCAGGTCCGTGCTGGTCTCTCCTGTTAGAAGCACCACTTTCTTGTTCAGCCTGTCCTGGAATTTCTCATACCAGTCCATGTAAACCTGTGGGTGTGGAAGGCAAGGTGAAGTATCAGATACCTTGAGTAATGGAGAAAAAGTAGATGCTGCAGAGACCAGAGTTCTGTAGGTGACAAGCTCTATAGGAGAGAAAGAGAGAGGTGGAGGGGAAGCATGGAGAGGGAAGAGGAGCATGGCGAGTTGGGGAAGAAAGGAGAGCAGCAGAGGAGGGCGGAGCAGAGGGAGAAGAAATAATCCTACCCCCATTATGGGATAAAGTAGATTTCTTTCCTTTTTTTCTTTGGTTTTTGGGTCAAACCAAACAGTTCTCAGGGGACCATATGGGATGATGCCAGGGATCAAACCCAGGTCAGCTGTGTGCAAGGCAAATGCCCTCCCTGCTGTGCTATATTGCTCTAGCGCCAAGGAGTATTTTTCTTTACCTCCACTCTTACACAGACTGAAAAGGATCACGAGAGCAAAGGGCATTACCCAGAGGATTCCTGCACATTTCAGGGCTTAGGAATCCTTGATTTGGACTCTCAATGTAAACTGGCTTTTGGGAACACACACAAGTGAACACAGCCTCAGGTACCTGCTCTGCCAATGCCTCCATGGGGGTGATGTAGACACAGCGGCCCTCCGAATTCTGCAGCAGCATCCTAAGGATGGCGAACTCCGCGCAGATGGTCTTCCCACTGCCGGTGGGGGCACCCACAAACACGTTGTCATCGCTGTTGTACACAGTGTTGAACACTGAAAGTCAAGAGTCTCCACATGAACATGAATATGGCTCAGAGCAGAGGCAGCACATGTGGGGTTATTCCCCCTAACAGCCCATGGGCTCCAGAGAAGAAGATGAATCACAGGGCAGGCAGGGGCGGGGGCAACAGAACCTAGTCCAGGCATATCTAAGGAAGGTCCCAAATTCAATCCCAGCATGCCACCCTCACTCCCAGGGAAATCAGGGTCAGCATCAGAAGCAGATATGGCCAAAGATCCTCCTCTACTTCTCTGTAGGAACCAGAGGCAGAACACATGGCAAAAGGCAAACTTCGTTCCCTCCAGTGTGCCAGTTTGTGGGAAATAGCCCATTGCAGGGAGATGGTAAAAACCTAAACCCTGGCATCAAGAACAGGACAGAGCCAAACGAGTTGGACCACTCTTGAACTGTGTTCCTCCTAATGAGAACTCTAGTTCCTGTCTCCTAACTATAAAGGAGGACAATACCAGTCTGTACTAATGAATGGAAGGCTGGAGGGAAACAAAAGAAAAACATTCATAGCGTATCAGCCACAAGTACCCAAAATACAGGCATGCTTGAATGAAGCAGCTAATAAAACTTAAGAAGCAAAAGTCCCAGTGAACACTGCATACTTGGTCTAAAACTAGAGTACCAGGGTTGGCAACAAAGCTCTTATCTGAGGAATGACAATGAATGATTCTAAGCTCTCCTTCTCCTACCCCTCTCCAGGGAGATAGGATGCTGCAAAGCGGAGGTTTGGCAGCATCACAAGTAAATGTCTGAGGCTTTCCACACAGGCCAATGCCCCAGGCCCTATTCCCTGCTGCCAGGGAACACAACTGTCTCCATAGGCCTTAAAGGGTTTCTCTCAGGGCCGGAGAGATAGCATGGAGGTAAGGCGTTAGCCTTTCATACAGAAGGTCATTGGTTCAAATCCCGGCATCCCATATGATCTCCCGAGCCTGCCAGGAGTGATTTCTGAGCGTGGAGTCAGGAGTAACCCCTGAGTGCTGCTGGGTGTGACCCAAAAAGCAAACAAAAAAAAGGGTTTCTCTCAGTTCCACCTAGGACACTGGGCACATTGCTGGAGACTGTTCCTGAGCACTACTGGGAAAGGCTCAAAAACCTACCAAGATCAAGTCTCCAAAGACCCAGAGACTTAACTCCTGGAAACGGGAACACCTACCCTGAGTCTGGATGGGGTTGAAAAAGGGGAACTTCTCTTGATAGAGACTCTCAAAGGCACTGTTCCTCAGGGCAGATACAGGCAAAGGCTGCAGGTCCAGAAGCTCGGTTGGAGGCGGATACTTCTCTGGGAGGATCAGGTGTCGGAAGGACACAGGCAGCTGTGTCTCACAGGCTGCAGGGAGGGACAGGCAGAGTTGCACCTAGGTCCTCTCCACCTGGCTGAGCCCAGGCAGATGAAGGGACCTGAAGCCCTTCTTAGCACCCCGTCTGGGAATGGAGGAGAGGGGACCACTCACAAAGCCAGCGGTCAGACACCACTCGGATGAAGTACTGAGGAGGCAGGGGCTCAAACACAGGCACAAAGAAAGTGATGAGGTGCTCGTCCTGGGCATACTTGGCCTTGAGCAGGAAGTACTCGTGGTGTAGAATCACCTCGCTGTCCACATCTTCCACCAGGATCCAGAAGGCCTCAGATGAACCATGGACCTAAAGCAGCAGTAGGGGCTGAAGGAAGTTGATCCAGGGTGGGAACAGGGTGCAGCCACCCAGCTCCCCTCCGCAGGCCCAGCCAGTCCCACAGGCAGCCTGTGGACTCACCTTCTCATCCCACTGGAAGTCTGGCGTGATGGTCAGCTCCACCTTCAGAGTGGAGCGTGTGATAGGCTGTAAATGCACAGACAGCTCCAGCTTGGGGAAAAGATGGACGTACTTGTGGATGGTCTTCCCCATCTTGGGCATACGGATCAGTTCCCCTGTGAGGATGGCAGAGGGTCCAGAGCTATGGGGTACTGCCTGGGGAAGGGTGCTTCCTTACCCCAGAACCTACCTTGCATAGCATTAGAATGTGAGCAGAGTAGGAAAAAAAGCACAAATCTAGGACAGTCTGGACATCCAAGTATTAGAGCAAGAGAACAGAGCATCCTACACACCAATTTCGTTATGATTCAGGTCATACAGGCGCTCAAAAGGGAAGTTTTTCTTCTCAATTTTCTTCACGACTTCCTCAGGGAGTTTCCGGAACTGGCGCAGAGGACACATGGACTGCCACCTAGGCAGCAAAAGGAGAGGCTCTCAGTCCATTTCGCAGGGCCTGCAACAAGGAATCCTTGCCATGGTCTCCAACTACCAGCCCTGCCCACAGGAATGTCCTGAAACGTTGAGAATGGTACCAGCTGGGAGACCCAATGGCAAACCTTGCCTCTGCCCAAAGTGCCTTTCCTCTTGCCACCACATCCCCTGCTCATGTCACATCATGTGTCAGATCACAAAGCAGACATACCCTCTGTCTTCTCGACCACCCTGTCCGGGAACCCCCAACTCAGGACAGTCAACATCTCACAGTCTGGGCCTTACATGCGCTTGTCGATCATCTTGCAGAGGTTCAGCGTCTTGTCTGTAAGTTGTGCCCAGCCTCGGTTGAGGACAATTTCAAAGATGGCACGCATCAACCGCCCAGCTGACTGGGGAAAGATGAAGAGTTCCCTTCATGAAGTCCCTGTCAGTGCCTCTCCACGTGCACTGAGTACTTTCCCCAGCACTGTTCAGGGCTTACACTTGGCAGGGCTCCGGGAACCATATTTAGTGCCAGGAATACCCGAGTCAGCTGTACACAAGTGCCCAGCCCTGTACTAACACATGCTCTGGCCCCTCACTGTATTATTCTAAAGATTTGGCTAATTTAGCATTTATTTAGAGTTCTAACAACAGCGGCAAGTAGAAAAAGAGTAGCTGGTCGCTTGACACCACTTCTATGCTTGGCAGCCACAGTGCAAAGCTATTCTGGAGGAAAGCCAAGAGAGCCTAAGGATCTGTAGGCCTTTCTGTAGGAGCCTGCTCTGCTGGAAGACATCATCTTCCCTATGGGCTCAAGTTCCCTATGTGGATTGGATTCCCTATATGGATCCCCGCCCTTGAGGCAAAACTAAGCATTCCTCTCTCACCAGCACTGGGCCCACTTTCTTCAGGAAATGCAGCACCTGAGGCACGGGGATGCTGAAATCCCTTCTATGGATAGCATCAGGTCTGCCCTCACCTGTGTAACGTAGACCATGTCAGCCATCAGGGCGAAGCCCTCCAATTTCAGCTGTGAGATAAAGGCCTGGAGTAGCACATTGATCTGGAAAGAGAGCAAGGGTAGCCAGTGGCCAGTCACTGAGAGATTCAAGAAGGAATCAAGCTTCTGCTCTGGCCGTGCAGTGGGTCAAGATGCCCAGATCACCATTGGTCCTTGGGTCAACATGCACATGAAAAAGGACACCAAAGTGGGAAGGCCAAGCAGGTAATCCAGCACAATGTTAAATCAGGTCCATCTTCCAGGAGATGAGAATGACCTGTTGGGTGATTCCCCAGCGGCCCTGCACTCACCTTGGCACTAGGTTCTTCAATACTCTCCTTCACAGGGATGGGCACTCGCTCTAACAGCTTCTGCAGCTCTAGCTTCTCTTCCTACCCAGGAAGAAATTGGGTCAAGAAGAACCCAGTCAGCCACAAACCCAGTCAGCAGCTAGCCCAAGGAGGAGCTGTCCTGGGAGGCTGCAAGACTCACCTCCCTCACTGTGATGTTCTTAAACTCGGAGGACAATGAGAAGACCCGAAAAAGTTCGATCTCACTCAGGGTGGGTTTGAGCAGCTGATTGTAGGTCTGCACTGTGTCATTGGTGATGTAGTAGTGACTGGCTATGCGGCCCAGTTCTGTCACCTACAGCAGAGGGAAACGCAACCCAGGAGCTCTTATGAGCTCGACTCACTGTGCACATCAGATCTCCCACAGAACAGCTACAGTAAACTCAAGGGAAAATGGCACAATAAATTGGATTATAGTGACTTAGCACCATGCAGAAGACTGAAGTGATCTGCCCCCATTTAAATCATGGGAAGGAAGTAATCAGATTTCTGCACCGTTCTACCCAGCCTGAGGTCTACAACTGGTGGTCCTCAGGGCTGATGGCTGTTTCAGCACTTGAGGATCACTTTGAGTGGGGGTGCTAAGAATCAAACTTGGGTTGGCTGTATTCAATACAAGTGCCCTACCCACTTTTGGTCCCTCCACTGTTCAATTTCTGAGCAATCAGGCAGTAATCAAATTGACAGAGTAAGTGAACATATTTATCTATGGATTTATCTCCATCCAATTCCCACTCACCTGGAAGTTGCCAGTCTTCTTGTCATACTTGACCAGATTGTTCTTATCCAGCATCAAGGCTGCAGTATGAACCAGATCTAGTCGGCGCTGGTCAAGCAGGGGGTCTCCCTTGAGATCGTCGTGAGAGATGCCGTAGAGTGTTGGGGAGCGGAGCATTCGTATATACAGGTAAGCATAACCCAGCCAGTTCACTGCATCCTACAAGACACCGCTTGTGGGCCAGAGCACAAAGAAGTGATGGCCAAGCAAAAGTTCCCCACAGGACACTGAGGAATCACCTCCTACACTACTTGTGTATTCACATTCTTTCTTGAATACTTAGTAAAAATTCAAAGGCTATTCCTTGCTAAGATGCTAGTAACAAGGAGAACTATCAGTACCTGATACCCAAAGATGCCAAGTCTATTTCAGTGAAAGATGGGGGGTGAGGGAAGGGCAGGAGTAAGGAGTTGGCTGTCTCAGAGATCCATTGCAGGCCCTGTCGCCTCTGCAGAGGAGGCAGCACTGCAGACAGAATTCACCCCATACCTTTGCATTCTGGACATTCCCCAGCACAATTTCTGCATTGAGCATGTCAGGCAGCTTCGACACCATCTGGCTCTCAATGGGGAGCTGCTGGTTGAGCAGAGACAGGTAGTACTGGAGCTCCCCATGAGATGTGATGAGTATGCCTTCGCCCTTCGTGTCGTACTGCGGTCTGCCGGCACGGCCCAACATCTAGGTCAGAGACAGGATGCAAGAGTGCTCAGAACTAAGACCATGTAACTCCTGCCTCACACTGGCCTCCCATCCATGTCTTTCTGACATTTCTGGAGTTCCCACACAGGACACACTTCCCCTCTGCGAATGAACTCTAAGGTTCTGTAGATACTCTCCAAGTACCTGCAGGATGTCCAGTGCACCCAGCTCCGTCCAACGTCCCTTCTCTGGACTGTACACCTGAGTGCCCTTGATGATGACTGTATGTGCAGGGAGATTCACACCCCAAGCCAGGGTTGCTGTAGAAACCAAGACCTGAGAGACAATGAAGAAAACAGCACTACCATCAGAAAGCCCACATCACCACTTCTTTAGGATCTGGCTTCGGAGCTGTGATCAAAGGAGTCCTTGGGCTTTTCATCTAGTCAAAACCAGTTTTTCATCTCTTCTTCCCAACATCCTATCCACTACCTAGAGACACTTCAGCTGTAGAAGTGCAAAGCCACAATAATCAAGTGCAAAGCCACAATAATCAACTTGAGGTCCTAGACCATTAGGGTACACATCATCCTGAGAGTGAAGAACATCTTGGTCTTAAAGAGTCTTAGCTGCCTCCTACCACCCTGATATGAATTACTGGAAGCGGAATCAAAAAATAAAGTTCCAGACACCTACTTCTGGCATAACTTTACCTGAATGTGTTTATCAGCAAAAAGATCCTCCACTAGCGTCCGATCAACTCTGGTCATGCCTGCATGATGGATAGCAAAGCCATAGGGCAGAAGATCCTTCAGCTCCAGGTTCTAGGTGCCAAAAAGAATAGGTGATAAACAAGAATAGCCTCTCAGAGGGAGACGTCCAGGATACTGGTCAGTCCCTTCACAGGAGACCTGTCCTCACATTGTTCCACACAACTCCCTCAACCATCAGTCTGAAGCTGTGTGAAACAGCAGCAGCACAGACTTCTGGCCAGTGACACTGAATGGAAGATAAGGAGTCTTTCCTCACCTTGCACTGCTCAGCTTCTGTCCGCAACACCTCTGTGGATGCTGAGCCCTCTCTTAGGAACAGGCCCAGAGTGTCCTTCTCCAAGCACATGTCCCGGATGGCCCTGGCTGTCTTCCCAGTCTCCTTTCGGGAATGGACAAATACCAGCACCTGAACAGAAACCAGCATTTGTCATTGTGTAGAAACACACTACCAGAGGCTGGGTAGTTAGAACTGGAGTCAAAGTGATCGCTGAGCCTCGTTCAAATCCTGACATCACAAATGCCCTCCACTTCCCACAAACACGCCACTAGGGGTACCACTCCTGAGCACAGAGTCAGAGCCCATGAGCATTGCAGGAGATGATCTGCACTATGCCTTCCACAAAAAAAGGAAACAAATTTCTGGGGCCTGGGGTGCTGCTTAATAGTTAGAGCAATCACTCTGCAATTATGAGACTGAGAGTTCAAAATGCAACACCACTCTGTTCTGCATGTTCAAGTATGATCCCACTGGGACTGACTGTGATCCCTGGGTACCAAAAAATGTTTCATCTCTGGAGCACAACTATAAAGTGTGCAAGCACCACAATCAATGTATACAACCAAAGGGCATTGCAGCAACAAGAAGGGAAGGTTTAAAAAAATCCTTCTCTGGGGCTGGAGCGGTGGCACAAGCAGTAGGGTGTTCGCCTTGCACGCACTAACCTTTATATATATATATATATATATATATATATATATATCAAAAACTACCAAAAAGTAACACCCCAAAAGTAACCAAAAACTAATGCTCACTTTTAACTATATGTTGTATGTTGAATTATACTGCGAACACAGATATCAGGACTCTGCATGAAGGATTAATGGTCCTGGGTGGAAGAGAGACTACAGGAGTGATCCCTAAGTACAGAGCCAGTATGAGCACTGCCAGCTGTAGCCCCATCACCATCAAGATATAGAATTTATGTTAAAAAAAAAACAAAAAACAAAAAACAAAAAAATAAAACCACAAGGGCCCGGGAGATAGCATGGAGGTGGGGCGTTTGCCTTTCATGCAGAAGGTCATCGGTTCAAATCCCGGTGCCCCATATGGTCCCCTGTGCCTGCCGGGAGCGATTTCTGAGCATGGAGCCAGGAGTAACCCCTGAGCACTGCCGAGTGTGACCCAAAAACCCAAAAAAAAAAAAAAAAAAAAACCCCAAAAAAAACAAAAAAAGAATTTATGCTCAGGGTCTAAGGAGAGAACTCAAAGGGCTGCAACCTGGTACCAATTGTACCAGCAACACAATCATTGAACTAGGAGTGGACTCCACCAACACCTCTAGGTGGGCCAAAAACACACACTTAAAATTTATTGTTTAGGCATGGTGGGGAGTGGGTATTTACATTCAGGCATCAAACAAGATTTTAAGCTACCTGAAGAAGTTTACTTGCTTGAATAATTTTTTTTTTTTTTTTTTTTGGTTTTTGGGTCACACCCGGCAGTGCTCAGGAGTTACTCCTGGCTCCATGCTCAGAAATTGCTCCTGGCAGGCACGGGGGACCATCTGGGGCACCGGGATTTGAACCGATGACCTTTTGCATGAAAGGCAAACGCTTTACCTCCATGCTATCTCCCGGGCTCCGAATAAAGAAATTTTTAAAAACGTTTATTTACAGAACAACTGAAATATTAGTAGGAAACAATAGGACCATCCTTGTAAAAGGATTGGAAATAATCCTATTGCAGGGCGAGACACAATATGGGCCTTACTTATACTTAACCCATAGTTGTTTGCTGACACCACAAAACTGGTCACACGAACCACAAAGGAGTAATTCTTGATAACAGAGCCAGGAGTAAGACCTGAGTTCAGGTGTTTTGTTTCGTGTGACACCCCCCTCCGAAAAAAAAAAAAAACCTATCACATACATTTTAGTAATAGCTCCTCTTTCCTATAGTTTTTGCTTTCCTTATGTATGTACGTAAGTATGTATTTTCGTTTTGAGGCTACACCTGGCAGTACTCAGAAAACCATCCAACATTAAAGATTAAGCAGGTATCTCCTCCATGCAAAGCATGCAATCAAGCTAAGCTATCTGAGGCCCCAGTTTTTTTTTTCTCATTTTCATTTCTTTTAGTCATATATTTTTACTACAAGGTACTATAAATCTTTCATGGAAAGACTCTTAGTAATGCAGAAAGGGGCCAGAGTGATAGCATGGAGGTATGGTATTCGCCTTGCACGAAGATGGTTGGTGGTTTGAATCCTGGCATCCCGTATGGTCCCCCGAGCCTGCCAAGAGCGATTTCTGAGCAGAGTCAGGAGTAACCCCAGAGCGCTGCTGGATGTGACCCAAAAACCAAAAACCAAAACAAAACAAAAAAAGAAAGTAGAAAGTATTGGGGCCGGAGAGATGGCACAGAGGTAAGGCGTTTGCCTTTCATGCAGAAGGACGGTGGTTCGAATCCTGGCATCCCATATGGTTCCCTGTGCCTGCCAGGGACAATTTCTGAGCATAGAGCCAGGAGTATCCCCTGAGAGCGCTGCCAGGAGTGACCCAAAAACAAAAACAAAAACAAAAAAGGAAAGAAAGTATCTAGGTCTGGGGATTTCTTTTTCTGAGGTTTTTTTTTTTTTTTTTTTTTGGGGTTTTTGGGTCATACCCGGCAGTGCTCAGGGGTTACTCCTGGCTCCATGCTCAGAAATTGCTCCTGGCAGGCACGGGGGACCATCTGGGGCACCGGGATTTGAACCGATGACCTTTTGCATGAAAGGCAAACGTCTTACTTCCATGCTATCTCCCGGGCCCCATTCTTTTTCTGAAGTTTTAAAAATTACTAATCCCTGGGGCCGAAGTAGCGCAGCAGTAGGGCATTTGCCTTGCATGCAGCTGATCCAGAACGAACCTTGGTTCGATCCCCGGCATCCTATATGGTCCTTCAAGCCAGGAGTAACCCCTGAGCATCACTGGTTGTGACTCCAAAAACAAACAAAAAATTCCAATTTCTTTAACTAATCCTATAGAATTAATTCAAGTTCTTTCATGAATGCTGAATTTTGGTAGTTGATGGCTTCGACTTTATCCCTTTTATTTTTGGTTTATTTCTGGCCACACCTGACAGTGCTCGGAAATTACTCCTGGCGGGCTCAGGGGATCATGTGGATACTAGGGACTGAACCAGGGTCAGATGCGTGACCTATAAGCTGGGCTACTGACACCCCCTTTTTTTCTAAGCTATTAACTTTATAAAGTTCTTGAGAGAGGGATTTGAGTGACACAGTGCTTGTCTTAGGTGAGTGAGGCCCCAGATTCAATCCCTGGCATAAAAAATATATTTTTAAAAAGTATTTTTTATAACTATTAACTATGACTATTATATATATAACTTTATAATTATTCCTTCATTATCCTTTCCATGAACATACAGGTTATTTTTCAATGCCAATTTTAACTTATTAGTAAATCAAAACTTCACAAGATTCAAGCAACCAGACAGACCTGATTTTTCCCAGCATGTTCCATGATTTTTTCGTAGACGATTTCATTCATGATCTGGAATCTCTTGATGGCTTTTTTCTCCGTGATGCCCACGTAAGTCTGTTCCAGAGGCACTGGGCGAAAGCTAGAAGTGCAACAGGCAACATTAAGGTGGGTCTAGTACAAACACTGCTTCTCACTGCCTCTGGAGGTGCATTCCCTTTTGAATTTACAGCACCTAAAACCCCAAAACCCACTAAAACCCAAAATCCTTTTGAATTTATATCCACTAAAACCCTCCTAAAATCCTGTGCAATATTTACTCTCTGGAAAATACAGAACAGTAGGAAGGGCACCCTCTCCCTGCCACCAACCCATTTTAACCTGTTGTCAAAATAGAAGAGGCCCTTGGCAGGATCAACACGTAGAAAGGTGGCCACATCTTCATAGTTGGGGAGGGTAGCGCTTAGACCGATAAGGCGGACATCCTCTTGGGTCATTTCAATGTTTCGGATAGCCCTGGCCACCAAAGCTTCCAAGACAGGCCCTCGGTCATCGTGGAGAAGATGGATCTCATCCTAAGGAAAGGGTTTACAGAGAAATGGAGCCCCTTTCCCCAATGAAGCTCATACTGGAAATAATGTCCCCAGTTTAAAAAAAAAAAAAGGAAAGGGATTCCAAGCCAGAAACCTGACTAATGAAGACAATATTTACCTAGAAATAGCTAAGGAAGGGCTGGAGAGATAGCACACTTTAGGGCACTTTCCTTGCAAGCAGCCAATCCAAGACCAACCACGGTTCAAATCCTGACATTCCATATGGTCCCCCGTGCCTGCCAGGAGCGATTTCTGAGCACACAGCCAAGAGTAACACCTGAGCTCCATAGCTAAGGAAACAGTACGTTCTGGCTATGAGTTCCTTTGTTGCAGTTTAATGAAATATAATGCACTACTACTTTGTGTTAGAGAAAAACTTGTGTTTCAGAAAGAATTTGCAACCTCAAAGATAAATTTCTTTATCAATGTAAATCCTCTGATAGCTGTTTTTGCATCAAAAAGGTGGTGTTTGGGGGCCCGGGAGATAGCATGGAGGTAAGGTATTTGTCTTTCATGCAAAAGGTCATCGGTTCAAATCCCGGTGCCCCATATGGTCCCCCGTGCCTGACAGGAGCAATTTCTGAGCATGGAGCCAGGAGTAACCCCTGAGCACTGCCAGGTGTGACCCAAAAACCACAAAAAAAAAAAAAAAAAAAGGTGGTGTTTGGGGCCAGAGAGATAGCATGGCAGTGGGGTGTTTGCCTTGCATGCAGAAGAATGATGGTTCAAATCTCATATGGTCCCCAGAGCCTGGCAGGAGCGATTTCTGAGCATAGAGCCAGGAGTAACCCCTGAGCGCTGCTGAGTGTGATACCCCCTCCCCCTCCACCCCCTGCCCAAATAGGCTGCATTTATAGGCACTTACACTTTGTTTAGGGGGAGGGTGTACCACGTGTTGGTGGTCAGGCTTACACATGGCTCTGTGCTCAGGATCACTCATGGTGGGCCTCAGGGGACCACATGGAGTACTGAGGACTGAACTCGGGTGTGCCACAAACAAGGCAAGTGCTCTGCCTATTCTCAGTCCTCTAGGCATTTATTTTTTTTTTTTTTTTGTTTTGGTTTTTTGGGCCACACCCGGTGACGTTCAGGGGTTACTCCTGGCTATTGGCTCAGAAGTCGCTCCTGGTAGGCACGGGGACCATATGGGGAACCGGGGGATCGAACCGTGGTCCGTCCTAGGCTAGCGCAGGCAAGGCAGGCACCTTACCTACAGCGCCACCACCCGGCCCCCTAGGCATTTATTTTTAACCAATTACTAATGACATCAGACATTATGCAATGAGTCAGCATAGACTAAGGCAGTTTATGTGCACACAGAGGATATTGTTAAATACAGATTATATTTTATTAGGTAAGGACCGAGTCAGCTACTTGGCATTTCTTTTTTATTTTAGGGCCACACAGGCAGAGCTCAGAGGTTAGTTCTGGTTCTGTACTCTGGAATTCCTCCAGAGTGAGCTAGGGGGACCGTAGGGTATATGCTGAGAATAGAACCTGGGTGGGCTGCATGCAGAGCAAATGCCCTCCCCACTGTGCTAATGCTCCAGCCCTGTGACTTGGCAGTTCTTACAAGCTCCTGGAGCACACAAGGAAAAGTAGCCTTTTTACTTTTTTGGCCACAGCCAATGTGTTGAGGGGTGATTCCTGGCTTGAGCTCAGGAATAATTCCTGTCAAGGATTAAACCCAATTAGTCACTTAAAGGCAATTGCCCCATCTGGTGTACTATTGCTTCAGGCCCCAAGAGAAGCATGTATTAAGAGCAAGAGCTGGGGCCGGAGAGATAGCATGGAGGTAAGGCGTTTGCCTTTCATGCAGAAGGTCATCGGTTCGAATCCCGGCGTCCCATATGGTCCCCCATGCTTGCCAGGAGCAATTTCTGAGCATGGCGCCAGGAATAACCCCTGAGCACTGCCGGGTGTGACCCAAAAACAAAAACAAAAACAAACAAACAAAAAAAAGCAAAAGCTGGGGCCGGGCGGTGGCGCTAGAGGTAAGGTACCTGCCTTGCCTGCACTAGTCTAGGACTGACCTAGGACTGACCGCGGTTCAATCCCCCGGTTTCCCATATGGTCCCCCAGGCCATGAGCAACTTCTGAGCGCATAGCCAGGAGTAACTCCTGAGTGTTACCGGGTGTGGCCCAAAAACCAAAAACCAAAAAAAAAAAAAAAAAAGAGCAAGAGCTGGGAAATGTTTAAAGGGCCAACTAGGATTTTAGGCTTGTGGGATACAGACTAGTTACTACAGCACAAAAGCAACTGTGAATGATACATTAACAAGGGGTGTGACTATGTTCCAATGATATCAGCATCCAGCCTGCACTGAACACTAAAAATTACTGGGAGGTTTCTTTTGTGTCCCCCAAAGTCACTCTTTCTTGCATGCTTCTGAGACCTCTTATCCCCCCTGAGAATAAAGTATTTGTAAGTCTTAAATGCTCTTGAAAGTCATATCTTTCAAAGCATTTCAGGCACATAAAGGGTGGCGCCCATGTGCCTATCCTGAGATGTCTGTCTGGCAGCAAGAGCAGCAATCTGACAACAGCTGTCACCACAAAAACCACTGAGAGCAGGATAGGCTTCCAGCAGAACCCCACGAACATGGGTTCTTCCACCACACCCCACACACACTGCTCACCAGAATGATGAGCCGCACCAGCTGGGTGTAGGTTCGCTCCCCACCCTTGCGGGTGATGATGTCCCACTTCTCAGGGGTACAAACGATGATCTGAGTGGCGCTGATCTCCTCCTTGCACAGCTGGTGGTCACCCGTCAGTTCTGCCACAGTGATTCCATAGGTAGCCAGGCGCTGGGGGGATGGGTGGAGAGAGGTCAGACAAGGTTCCCTGAAGGGGCCTCGGGCCTTACACTGAGCAGTGTACTGGAAATAGGATGTGTGAGCACAGTGTACTGGAAACAGGTCTCAACCCGCCTGGTACACATTAGATAATGAGACTGATCGTATTAACATATTGCTAAAAAAAAAAAAAATCTAAGTTATACCCAGGCATACTGCAGACAAATGATTAAGGGCAGAAAATGGGAATTTGTAGTTATCAGGACCTGGACCATCACCAGGTCCACTGTTAACCACACCCATGTTTTGTAAGTACATCAATCACACAAATATCAGAGACAAAGAAAATCACATTAAGAAAATGATGAAAAGGACAGGAGTGATAGAACAGTGGTAGGGCATTTACCTTGTATGTGGCTGACCCAGGATGGACCCAGGTTTGATCCCCAGCATAACATATGGTCCCCTAAGCCTGCTAGGAGTAACCCCTAAGCACAGCTGGGTGTGGCAAATTGGGAGGTTTGAAGGGAAGGAGAGACATAAATATCTAGAAAGTGTAAAATGACAGTTGTATTTCAGAAACACTCTAAATCCAGTGAGGGGAAAATCCTGCATGGTACCCTAGTCCCAAGCAAGAGTAGAAAGGATGTCTGCTCCCAATTCTGTGATGGCTGCACCCAGTACCTGTTCCCTTACCTTTCCAAAACTGCCCACCATCTCCTGAACCAGAGATCGCATGGGGGCAATGTAGATGATCTTAAAGTCATCCATGTTGATGGTGCCATCCATGTTAATGTGCTTCCCGATTTCTCGAAGCATACACATCAGCGCAACATTGGTCTTACCAGCACCCTGGGGGAAAGGGGGGGTCATAGGTAAGAAGGCATGTTGGCTTGGTTATACTACTGCAACTTCCACAGATTTATTGGGGAGATGGAGAACAGAGCCTGTCCTAGATCTTCTAACCCACTCGTTAAACCAGAGGTCTCAAACTGGCGGCCCACGGACCACAAACGGCCCTCCATACAACATTTTGTGGTCCTGCCCTAGAGGAATCTTTTTTTGTTTTGTTTTGTTTTAATTGTTTGGGTCACACACCCCCCCCCCAATGTTCAAGGCTTACTACTGACTTTGCACTCAAGGATCACCCTGACTTTGCCTCCTGTGGCCCCCAGGTAAATTGAGTTTGAGACCCCTGCTTTAGACTAAGGAATATAGAATCAAAGGAATAAGGGAAAGTGAACAAGCAGCAACAACCCTGATGACCAAATCCATGAGTCAGGACTGTGCTTACAGTTGGCGCACACAGCAGTAGGTTCTCATCGGTCTCCAAGGCAGCACGGTAGAGCTTACTCTGAATCCGATTCAGCGTCTTGAAGCCCTCAAAGCCGGCCTGGGCATACTTTGGCAGCTTCTCCACTGGAAGCAATTGCTAGAAGGATGAAAAATGCCATCAAGCTAGCAGCACTCTCAAAGAAACAAGATTCTTGGCTTCTCTAGACATGCCAGGAGTACATTTCCTAGCAATCTGCCAGAAGATTAGCCTCATGAAGTCCAAATCAGAAATCAATATGGTGTCTTATGCTCAAAAATGAAGATGAGAGGGAGCCGGGAGGTGGCGCAGGAGGTAAGGTTCCTGCTGCCTTGCCTGCGCTAGCTTAGGACGGACCACAGTTTGATCCCCCAGTTCCCATATGGTCCCCCGTGCCTGCCAGGAGCGACTTCTGAGCGCATAGCCAGGAGTAACCCCTGAGCGTCACCGGGTGTGGCCCAAAAACCAAAAAAAAAAAAAAAAAAAAAATGAAGATGAGAACAGCTTCCATTCCTGCAACAACTTCTCTGAGATGAGGTTACATCTTGGCCAACAAGCCTAATGAAACCTGAACAGGAGGGAAGCGAGTTGAGTAGAAAACTGAGCAAAGGAATGTACTCACTTCCTCCGAGCCGAAGGGTTTAGGCTTCAGAGCAGGCACGTGCACCTCTTCGTAGCCCTTGCGCTGGCGCCGGAAAGACCCATCAGGAAGCTGACAGCGCTTATTTGCCATGAAGTGGCTACCTTGAGTGAAAACCAGGTCCTCCAGGTCCAGAACTTGCCTGGGAGCCAGTGCCTGGGAGTATAACACACAAAATCGCACAGGAAATGAATAAATGAAGCCAATGAACTTCCACCCACAGTAGCCTCTGCTAAGGCTCTGATAACCACCTCTGCACCCTGGTCCAGGTCCAAGGTCTCCAGATCCGTGTCCATTCGGGACTGCCGCACTCGTTCTCTCCGGGTCCGCTCCTCCTGGAAAGGTCAGAGTAAATTCCAGTAAGTAAACTATAAGTGACTATCCTTTCAGTCCAAGTTCAGCCACGTTTAACTCACAAGGGCTGACTAGCAAGTCCTAAAACAGAGGTGGTCCTGCATATTCAGAAACCTGTCATAGGAATCACTCAAATGATAAGCACAAGCCATGAGGTTCTAAAAGACAAGGCAAAGTAGATAGTGAAAGTCATCATTCAATAACTTGGTTCTGCAGGCTATCTCGTAGGCACAGGAGTCTTGAGTCCTGCTTAGCAAGAAGTGCTCCATTATAGGCAGTGCACACCATGTCTATTGTACAAAGGAACATAACAGGGACCCAGGGTGCTACTTAATAGGGCAGTGAGTCAGTGATCTCGCAAGCATCTCTATACAACCAGGCACCTCAGAAAATCCAAAATTTCTCTGCTTCCGTCTTTTAAAGCTAAGACTCTGCTGTGCAGTAATCTAACCAATGTCCCTATTCTGAAGCAAAGAAAACATTCTTCCTTGAGAATCAGACAAAACAGCTGGGTCTTACCCGGATAAGATCCTCTTTCTCAGTTTCATGCAGCTGGTAGAGAAATTTGGAAAGCTCTGGATCAGCTTCCATCTTTCCCATGATCCTTTCTTTTTCAGCTTCACTTTGAGCACTGGCCAGCAAAGTACAGTACAGAACTGTCAACATCAAAAGAAAGGAACTGTGAGGCAAAGGAGGTGAGACCGAACCCACCTTTAACCCGGGGTGAGAAGAAAAAAATAAAACAACAAAAACAAGGCTGGAGTGTACAGGGGGGTAGGGTGTTTGCCTTGCATATGGCTGACTGGGTTCGATTCCTGGCATCTTATATGATCCCCTGATCCCACCAGGAGTGATTCCTGAGCGCGAGGCCAGGAGTAAACCCTGAGCATTGCTGGGCGTGGCAACAAAACAAAACAAAATGAAAAACCCAACAAAAACAAACTCCAAGTGCAACGGCTCTGAAAGCAAAATAGTTTTCATGGCACACACAGATGCACATTGTACTCACTCATTCTCCTGTG
Source organism: Crocidura indochinensis (assembly GCA_004027635.1). NCBI lineage: Eukaryota > Metazoa > Chordata > Mammalia > Eulipotyphla > Soricidae > Crocidura > Crocidura indochinensis. The sequence goes on along the minus strand of PVKC010005360.1, from coordinate 13,634 downwards.
CTGCCGCAATACTTTAATGAAGTCAAAAGTATTAAAACCAAGCAGGAGAACCAGCTGGTTTTCACACTCCCGATCATCACTGGCTGTCTGCAAAAAGTAACAGCATGATTAAATACATGGATGGTGATGTCACATGGTCAGGATGTGTATTATTTCAGCCTTACCTTCAGAATCTCCAATACTTCATCTGCTTTCTTCTGGGACACAATGGCATCATCGTAGAAGCGACTGAGTTGCCGCTGTAGCCAGAATGCGTCAATATCCCGAGGGTGCAGGTCCTTCTTCTTGGAGCTCATCAGTTCTCCAGAGGCCACAAGCTACAGAAGCAATGGAGCACTTGGTTACCTATCTTTTTGGGGTGACTTTCTCAGTGTCCTGTAACTAAGATCTACTGGCCAACCACCCAAAAATGCCACCTCCTCAAAAATGAATACTGAATTTAGGAGCACACTAAGCTCAGATTTCATCAATACATGCTGAGGAAACAAGACAGCTGACTGAAATGTTAAGACAATCAAGACACTACAGGCTTTATCTAGCTCACCCTACCAAAACGGAACAAATGCTCTCACCCTGATGTGAGAAGACTTACTGTGGGACCCTGATGTGGGAAGACAAGTGCTACCCCTAGAAGCCACAGAGCCACCGCCCATTTGTACTCACATTAGCTGAGAGGGTGCAGCGCACAACAGCCTCATCACCTTCCATGTCATCATCAGATGCCTCTTCTCGAACCTCTCCAAACACATCTTCATCACCTTCCTATAGAAAGGGCCAGAACCCAGACTCATGATTTGGGGGTGCTCCTGGCATCATCATACAGCCACTCCCATGAGTCATTTAAGAATTAGGTCCATGGGGGCCGGGCAGTGGCGCTGCAGGTAAGGTGCCTGCCTTACCGCGCTAGCCTTGGACCGACCACAGTTCGATCCCCCGGTTCCCATATGGTCCCCCGTGCCTGCCAGGAGCGACTTCTGAGCGCATAACCAGGAGTAACCCCTGAGCATCACTGGGTGTGGCCCAAAAACAAAACAAACAAAAAAAAAAAGAATTAGGTCCAAGGGGACAAGGAGAGCTTGACAGGCTGAGTTGGGGGGGGGGTGGGGGTGGGACCCTTTGGGATGCTGGGATTCAAACCAGCATCCATCCTGTGTTGGCTGCGCCCAACCATTGTGCTATCTCTCCAGCCCCAACCTCAATGATTTAAATAAAAGAATTTTTTAAAAAGGCATGCATGGAACATTAGATTTGGCCTATAGTTTTTAATTAACTTGGCTTATTTATCACACTTATTATTTAATGTACTTCACAGGGCCTGAGAGACAGACAAGGGGTCATGGTGCTTGCCATACATATGACAAACCCAGCTTTCATCTCTGGCACCAATATAATAATAGTCCAGAGTACCACCAGGTGTGGTTCCAAACTGCCCCTGCCCCCATATAACTGAAACTTAAGCCTGAAATAACTGAAGAACTCTTTAAAAAGTATATTCTTATGCCCAAAATTTAACACCAATAAAATACTGTAAAAAAATTTTTTTTTTTTTTGGTTTTTGGGTCACACCCGGCAGCGCTCAGGGGTTACTCCTGGCTCCATGCTCAGAAATTGCTCCTGGCAGGCACGGGGGACCATATGGGGCACCGGGATTCGAACTGATGACCTTTTGCATGAAAGGCAAACGCCTTACCTCCATGCTATCTCCCGGGCCCCAAAATACTGTAAAATTTATCAGGTTTAAACTCTAGATAGCTTTTTTTTTTTTTTTTGGCCACACCCGGCGGTGCTCAGGGGTTACTCCTGGCTGGGTGTCTGCTCAGAAATAGCTCCTGGCAGGCACTGGGGACCATATGGGACACCGGGATTTGAACCAACCACTTTTGGTCCTGAATAGGCTGCTTGCAAGGCAAACGCCGCTGTGCTATCTCTCCGGGCCCCTAGATTACTTTTTTATACTATGAAATAACTTCCTCAACAATCCCCCACTCTCCCAAAAATAAATAAAAAGGGCTTCATTTGCTTTATCAACTCACCTCTTCATCAGATTCAAATTGTACATTAACACCATAGGTCTCATCAATATTGTCATCTGAAACAAGAGTCAGAAAAATACAGTGATCTGTTTGTGAAATACACCAGGTGAGCTGATTTCCTCCCCAAACTGCTGACATGTTTCTCCTCAGGATAGAATCAAAGTCTTAGGATTCACAGATTTAAACCAGCATCATGGAAGAGGGCTGGATTGATAGCAGTTAAGGTGTTTGCCTTGCAGACAGCCAGCCCAGGTTCAATCCCAACACCTCAGATGTGGTCCAAAAACAAAACAAAATCAACAAACAAGAACCACCTACACTGACATGCCCAGGTTTCTCCAACCTTCCATCCCAAGACAAAGTCTGGTTCTGCTCCTCCAACTACTCCATCATCCACTCACCCAGTCTCTACCCTTTTCTTCTTATTTTTTGGTTTTTGGGTCACACCTGGTAATGCTCACAGATCACTTCTGGTAGGTTTGGGGATGATATGGGATGCTGGGTATTAAATCCAGGTCAGCCATGTGCAAGACAAACATCTTACTGACCCTTTCCTCACATTATAAGCAATGAAAGGGTCTCAGAGTAAAAAATGGCTACTGGAATCCAGGGTTCCTAGTATCTAGCAATCACAATTCCTCAATAAGCACCTTGGGGCCAGGCGGTGGCGCTGAAGGTAAGGTACCTGCCTTGACTGCGCTAGCCTAGGATGGACCACAGTTTGATCCCACGGTTCCCCATATGGTCCCCCGTGCCTGCCAGGAGCGACTTCTGAGTGCATAGCCAGGAGCAACCCCTGAGCGTCACCGGTGTGGCCCAAAAAAACAAAACAAAAAAAAACAATAAGCACCAAACCGGGTACAAAATTCACGGGCATATTCTAACGTTTTAACAAGCTATGCAAGATTATTTTTTCTTTTTTGGGTGACACCCACAGCACTTAGAGGTTACTCCTAGCTCTGCACTCAGGAATCGCTCCTGGCAGGGTCAGGGGACTATATGGGATGTTGGGGATCAAACCAAGGTTGGTCCTGGGTTAGATGCATGCAACACTAACACCCTACCCACTGTGCTATCATCTCAGCCCCATAAGCAAAATCTTAATTAGGGATCAGTTAATATATGCACAGGACAGAGATTTCAATTACCCATATTCTGGATCTCCTTATCTCCACCATAGTCAGTGATCTTTTTGCCCAAGTTCACTAACACATGGTATCTGGTATCATCTGTCTGACCCAACAGCAGGTCAATCTCCTTTCGCCTCTCTTTGTCACGAAGTTTCTCATTCTTTAAGACAGCTAGAACCTCATCAGCAGCCCCACACAGGATATCACGTGGCTGGGGACAAAAAAAAAAAAAAAAAAAAAACCAGACACTTTAAATATTCAGATCAATAAAATGGTGCATCAACCTTACAGGATAGGAGTAAGTGAAGAGCCAAAACCTACATCATAGTTGGAGTGAAAGCACAGCAGTAGAGCATTTGCCTTGCATGCTGCTGACGTGGGACGGACCCAGGTTCAGACCCCATACCCCATACCCGAGCCTGCCAGTAGTGATTTCAGAGGGCAGTGCCAGGAACAATCTCTGGGTGCCACTGGTGATATGGCCCAAAAAACCAAAACCCAACCAACAAACAAAACAAACAAAAACAACAACAACAACAACAACAACAAAAACCCTGCATCAGACCAGTTCCTGATCATTTTTACTGTCAAAAGTAAAAAATCAAAGTCATGGGGTTGGAGATATAGCATGGAGGTAAGGCATTTGCCTTGCATGCAGAAGGACCGTCGTTCAAATCCTGGAATCCTATATGGTCCCGAGCCTGCCAAGAGCGATTTTTGAGTGTGAGCCAGGAGTAACCCCTGACCGCTGCCCTATATGACCCAAAAACAAAAACAAAAAATCAAAGTCATACAACTGAAGGAACACTGTTTGGAAAAGATTGGGCAGTAGCTTCAGGAATTACCAGGAGGTCATGACTTCCTCAAGGTCTCTCGAGGCCTCCCATGTATGTCGTGACACCAGACCTAGTCAGCAGTACTCTAGCCTGCACCATTTTTTTTTTTTTTCGATTTTTGGGTCACACCCAGTGGTATTCAGGGCTGACTACTCTCTGTGCTCAGGAATCACTTCTGGTGGACCAGGGAACCATACGGGGTGCTGGGTATTAAATCTGAGCCAACAGCATGCAAGGTAACCACCTAAATGTTGTACTATCTTTCTGATCCCAGAACCACACACTTTTAATATTCCACCTCCTTGGCTCATAAAGGGATGTGGCTCAAGTAGCAGAACAAGGCCCTGATTCAATTCAGTCACTCCCTGCTCAGGAGGCCCTCACAATCTCACTACCTTAGTGCGGCCCAATTGTTCTTAACACAGGCCCAAGCACCACTAGCAATGGCCAAAATAAAATAAACCAAGCAAATACATGCGGCGACAAGGCTCTTGGGTACTTCCCAATCGTAACCCTCCAAAAAACCTCTTTACCCTCTGGTCACCTCACCTGGTCCCCAAGGGCAGCTTGGATGAAGCTCAGCAGCACCTCATAGGTCTCCCGGGTCTCCTTGGTTTTGGGCTTATAGATGATGCCCACCATCTCATCAATGCCCTCTGAGAGCAGAGTGTACCCCTTCATCTTGTTGATGTCATGCCGGTCTTCATCACGCTTTCTTCGCCTAATGAATACATACACAATACAATGTTGAATATGCAGAGCCTTCCCCCACAAAGGCAAGAATTACTCAAATTCACACCATCTCCTTCTCAATGTCATGATTTGTCGGTCATATGGAATGACTTCAATCTTGGTTTTTTCTTTTTGGGGGGGGTGGGGGGGGGAATGCTCATGGGTTACTCCTGGCTCTGTGCTCAGAAATTGCTCCTGGCAGGCTCAGGGGACCATATGGGATGCTGGGATTTGAATCACCATCCGTCCTGGATCGACTGCATGCAAGGCAAATGCCCTACCACTGTTCTATCTCTCTGGCCCCAACACTTCAATCTTGGGCCAAGAGATAGCAAAGTTGGAATGCACTGAAGCCTTGCATGCAGGATACCTAAGTTTGATTCTAGTAGCATATATTCTACCAAGTTAATACCAGGGGGTAAGGGCCGAGTGGCAGCACAGTGGTAGGGTGTTTGCCTAACAAGCAGCTGACCCAGGATGGACGCAGGTTTGAAATCTGGCATCCCATATGGTCCCCCAAGCCAGGAGTGATTTCTGAGCACAGAGCTAGGACCTCCAGGTCTGGCCCCCCCAAAAAAACCCAAAACAAAACAAAACAAAAGCCAGGGGAGGGGCCCGGGAGATAGCATGGAGGTAAGGCGTTTGCCTTTCATGCAAAAGGTCATTGGTTCGAATCCCGGTGCCCCATATGGTCCCCTGTGCCTGCCAGGAGCAATTTCTGAGCATGGAGCCAGGAGTAACCCCTGAGCACTGCCGGGTGTGACCCAAAAACCAAAAAAAAAAAAAAAAGCCAGGGGAGTAACTCGAGCACAAGACCTGAGTAGAAGCTGAGCACCTCTGGATGTGATTCCCAAAACAAAAGTGAAATAGCAACCAGTACCTCAGTAAAAGGTTTCCTATTTGGGGAAGGGGAGGATGGAAGAAAGGAGAGGGGAGGGAGGGGGGGAGAGAACAGTGGGTAGAAAGTTAAAATGCTTGTCTTGCAAGCAGTTAACCCAGATTTAATCCACGGCACCACTAGGAGTACCCCTAAACACAAAGTCAGGCATAAGCTCTGAGCCCTGACAGATAAGGTCCAAATTTAAAAAACAAACAAAACTAAAACACTTTATGTCTATGGCAACAGTGTCATCCCTCTTATTAGGTGCACTAAAAATTAACAATCAGGTAGTCTTCATTTTTGTTTTGTTTTGTTTTGGCTTTTAGGCCACACTCGGTGATGCTCAGGGATTACTTCTGGCTATGCTCTCAAAAATCGATTCTGGCTTGGGAGACATGAAGAATCGAACTTCGATCCCGTGTCCTAGGCTAGGCAAGGCAGACGCCTTATAGGTTGAGCCACCGCTCCAGCCACTTTTATGGATAAAGTTTTTCTTTCAAATTAAAGAAACTTAAATTCCTAAGGAATCTTATACCACTGATTCTCAGAATATTATTATAACAAAATTCTAAAAGGAGTCATATTCTACATAGTAAAACACCAATGATTAACTCATTTCAAATAATACTCATCAAGATTTGGTCTAGTTTTTGAGACTTCATTTTAGAAGGAGTAAGAGAGATGATCAAGGTCCAAACATAACAGTAAGAGATAGGTAGAGCGTGCAAAGTACATACATTGCACATGGGAGGCCAGGATTCATTCAATCCCTAGCACTATATGGCCTCCTGACCCAGTTGTGTACCAAATATAAAAACTAAAAGGCAATAATGAGAAAGTTCAATGATTAAAAATAAAAATACATATAACACCCCCAAACTTAAAAAATAGTATACATTCTGTCTTTCAAACTCCAGAGCTTGACTCTGGAGCTTAAAAGTACAGCAGAAAAGAAGAGGTGAGACATGAATAAAGGAAAAAGGGGATGGAGCAGTAGCAGAAGTGGTACAGCGTCTGCCTTGCATGCACTAACTTAGGACGGACCACAGTTCGATCCCTTGTGTCCGATATGGTCCCCCAAGCCAGGAGCAATTTCTGAGCACACAGCCAGAAGTAACCCCCAAGTGTCACAGATTGTGGCCCAAAAAAGCCAAAAAAGGTGTGTGTGTGTGTGTTATTACGGCAAAGGAACTGTAAATGACTTGAGAATACCGTGTGTGTGTGTGTGTGTGTGTGTGTGTGTGTGTGTGTGTATGTGTGTGTGTGTGTGTGTGTGTGTTATTACGGCAAAGGAACTGTAAATGACTTGAGAATACCATGAGGGCATTTAATATTTATCTATGAATTTGTTAGGAAACACCTCGGTTAGAAAAGATCTGGAGGACTAGAGATAGTGTGGGGGGCATGTGGTTGTGATGGTCATGATGCTCCACATCACCAGATACAGTCCCCAGAGCACTGCCAAACACAGAACCACTGAACATAGCTGGGTGTGACACAAAAACAAAAAGATCTTGGGCCAGGGAGCGAGCTGTAGTGTGTGGCCCACTTGAACACCACCGTATAGCCCATAACTTCAAAAACATACAAACAAACAATCAAGGGGCCAGAGTGATAACACAGCAGGGAGGCATTTGCCTTGCATGTGGTTGTGTGAGGTTCAATCCCTAGTATCCCATTTGGTCCTGAGCCTGCCAAGAGTAATGTCTGAGCGCAGAGCCAGAAGTAACTCTTCTGCCACCAGGTGAAGCCACAAAACAAACTCAAAACAAAACAAAAAATAAAGCCTAAATCTCCACAAGCACAACCATAACTTAAGAGCTGTGTGTATACATATATGTATATGATGCAGACATACGATGCACGTTATGTATGTATATGTAGGTGCTATGTTTTATATACACATATACACATATTTATATACATAAATGCTTGCTCCCTGTAAGTGCATGAAGAGCACAATTAAAGGGATGCAAAAACCTGGTGATCACCTCAGCTGAGTGTCTGGTGTCTGATATCCTTAACTCTCAGAAAGCACCACAGCAAGAGAAACATGTAAGTACACATCATCTAAACAACAAAGAGAAGAAGCAGGGCATGGAGAAGGAAATAAATGTTTTCTATCATATCCATTGTGTTAAAGAGTAGTTTTCACTTCAGGTACTTGGCTGAAGACTAATTTGTTTCCATCATTGTGTTCTTTAATATCCTGGTCTCATTCTGAGACAAATATCATCACCAACACTCGTTCTCAATGCTAACAGGAAGATGAACTTATAAAGACTCGAGAGAATTGTCATTTTCCTTTGATACGTACTTGGCTCTTCTTTCCTCCTGCATCTGTGGCTTGGTTCGTTGAGCTTTGTCTCCCATCCGAGTCCCCTCCAGCTTCCCAACCAGGGATAACACCTCTCCGGTGGGCTCATCGCGGCGGGTCCGGTCAATGAGAGAGCGGTCAGCTTGAAGGACAAGATTGGAGTTCTGAAAAGAAGAACGGTATTAGGGCGGTTCTGGCAGAAGAGAAGGAGAAGAAGAAAAAGGGTAGAGACGGGGAAGGGAGAGAAGAGAACATACATCCCTTTTTATTGTTTTTGTTTTTTGCTTTTTTGGATCACACTCAGGGATTGCTCCTGGCTCTACACTCAGAAATCGCTGCAGGCTGGGGAGACCATATGGGATGCCGGGATTCGAACCACAGTCCTTCTGCATGCAAGGCATACGCCCAACCGCTGTGCTATCTCTCAGGCCCTGTATTATTTCAATCTCTTATCTTTAAAAAGAAAAGAACTTATGAAACCTTCTGCTATTGCATGAATGACTTTATTGGCTATACAGTCATTTTCACGAATATACTCGGAAACTGAATTATTTCTTCTGTCTTTTTTTCTTCTCTTCCATTTTATTTTTTAGTTTTCCTTTCTATTTTATTTCTAGTTCTTTGCCATCACTTTGCTTTCCCCTATCTTAAAACAAATGTATCAGGATCATTTATGTCAACGAGGTGATGCATTTACTTTCAATTAAAAAATTAAAAAAAAGAGAACAACAGACGAGATGCAAAAAGAGAATGAGGGTAGAGAAGAGAACAGTTCAAGACAGGCGTGGGCAGAGCCAAGAAGAGGAAACGGTGGCGGAAATAACTCTGGGGCCTTGGACGATCCCCCCAGTAAGGTTCATTCGAGCCCCAGGGGCAGCAGCAGCAGCACCTCGACAGTCTCTGCTCTCAACACGCCCCTGGCCTGCTGGGACTTTGGGAGACTGGGGCCAGGAAAGGGGCGGAAGTGGCCTGGAGCACAAGGGAGCACTGTCGGCAGAGCACTCGGTCGGGCCAGCCCCCCCATCCCTCGCACACTCACCGCCTTGTACTCGTACTGCAGGCTCCGGGCAGTCACATCCGCCATGGCTGCAGCGGCCGCCCCGGGCTAGAAACGCTAAACGCACTGCGAGGATGGCGCCAGACACTCCGAGGATCCCGCGGCGCGCGCGCGATGACGACAGAGAAAACGCGCCGGAAAAAGAGAGGCTCGCTTCCGCTTCCGGGAGCTCGCCGGAAGAAGGTGGGCGGGCCGGCGCGGGCTTTTTCTCATTGGACAGAAAGTACCGGTGCATGCGCAGTAGAGGGGAAAGTGGAAGCGTGGCATGATGGGAGCGGTGGAAATTACCCCAGACCTTCTGCTAGGGGTAGCTACGGGTTACCTCGTTTTCCCAGGAAACACTACAATGCTTCTTTCCTTGAACACAGCTGACCCGGGTTCGAACCTCGGCATTAGTGATCCCTGGTTGCAGAGCCTCTCTGGAATACAGGGTGACTGCTGAGCACCGTCGGGTGCCCCCCCTAGACACCATATACCAAAGCTCAAACCAGACAAAAACAAAACAAAAAAAAAAAACATCAAGAACGGGAGAAAATGTCTCCTAAAATTAAAACAAAACAAAAAGAACATCAAGAAAGGGAGAAAAATGTCTCCTAAAATTAGGATTTCTTCAAGTAGGGAGTGCATCATCTGTAGGGTGATACTTGAGCCAATTGACTGTAAAATTAAAAGGGAGAGAGGAAACATAGGTCAGTGGATTGACTGAAAATCTAGACATAAACCCAGAGATATACTGGCAATGATTTTGAAGGGTATGTGGATGTTGGATGTGGAACCTCAAATTGGCAAAGTAAATGGTATACTTCTTGTCTCCTATGGCAATTGGCATTGGATAAGGACAGCAAGATCATTCTAAGGGCATTTTTATTCCCAAATAGTGCTGAGAGAACTAGATATCCAATCACAAAAGAATGATTCTGTATTTCTACCTCATTCTATACACAGTAAGAAGTGGTCCTCAGGGCAGAGCCAGGCATAATCCTTGAGCAAGTACTTACACACTTGTCCCAAAAATAACCAAACAAAAAGAAACACACAGTGAAAGGATTGATAAGGAATATATGTGTGTGTGAGAGAGTGATGTTGTATATGTCATATATATTCACAGAAAAAAAATATATAAAGGGGGCAGAAGGAATAGGATAGCGGGTAGGCCATTTGCCTTGAACACAGCTAACCCAGGTTTGATCTCCAACATCACAACTGGTCCCCAAGCCTGCCAGGAGCAAGTTTTGAGCATAAAGCCAGAAGTAACCCCTGAGCACCGCCAGTTTGGCCCTAAAACCAATATATATGTTTATAATGCATATATATTACATCTCGATAAGAAGATAAATATCCTAATTATAAGATGTACAAAAGAGGGGCCCAGGAGATAGCATGGAGGTAAGGTGTTTGCCTTTCATGCAAAAGGTCATCGGTTCGAATCCCGGTGCCCCATATGGTCCCCCGTGCAAAAAGTTGAGCATGCAGATTGATAAATACAGAATTCAGTTAAACACTGAAAAATAAAAATTATTTTACTTCTATGATGGATTTGTCCCATCCACAGTGTTGAGCATCAAACTTTATTATTTTTGGAAATATTGTGGGGATACTTTGTGGGGGAACCTGACTTATTCTATATGCAAATCCTTTGCAGTTGATTTAAAATGCAAATCCTTTTTAAAATGAATTAGCCTTTTCTTATGCTAATTCCAACTTCCCAAAATCAATTCCTTAATTATTTGGAAGTATTGTTTAAATGAGGTATCAGCATGTCAATACAGACTGTCTACTGATTTACTTTTGTAAGTCAAGTTCTGTCACATCCAAGTCATCATACCTGTTCATTTATGTATTTATTTATGTGTTGTCTGTGACTGACACTGTGACAAGAATACAGAGCTAAGGGGCCCGGGAGATAGCATGGAGGTAAGGCGTTTGCCTTTCATGCAAAAGGCCATGGGTTCGAATCCCGGTGCCCCATATGGTCCCCGTGCCTGCCAGGAGCAATTTCTGAGCATGGAGCCAGGAGTAACCCCTGACCACTGCCGGGTGTGACCCAAAAACCAAAAAAAAAAAAAAAAAAAAAAAAAAAAAAAAAAAAAAAAAAAAAAAAAAAAAAAAAAAAAAAAAAAAAAGCAAAAAACAAAAAACAAAAATAAAACCAAAAACAAAAAAGAATACAGAGCTAAGTAGTTGACAGCCAAAACCTTATGTTCCTGAAAGCAAAACTTAATAAGGTGTTTAGAATAGTTTGAGGATGCTTATCTTAATAACAAATAGCAATATTTTTTGGGGGGGTCACACCCGGCAGCGCTCAGGGGTTACTCCTGGCTCCATGCTCAGAAATTGCTCCTGGCAGGCACGGGGGACCATATGGGGCACCAGGATTCGAACCGATGGCCTTTTGCATGAAAGGCAAACGCCTTACCTCCATGCTATATCCCGGGCCCCCAAATAGCAATTTTTAATTATAATAATAAACCATTAAACATTTTTGTCGAGGGCTCAGCGGACTACATGGGATGCCAGGATCAAACCCAGGTCAGCCAGATATGCAAGGGCAAGCTCTCCCTATCTGTGGTGTTATCACTTCAGACCCTATTCTTATATGTTAGAATACTCTTCAGCAATATAAAGAAATAAATGACTGATAAATGGAACAATATATTGGACTTGAGGAGTTTTGTCACACCCAGCAGTACTCAGAAGTCATTTCTGATAGAGCTCAGGATACAGTGTCTGAGAGCCAACCCAGGCCTCCTGACTGCAAGGCATGTTCGTGTCATCTCCCCAGCCCTTAAATGTAATAATATGAGTTAATACTTAAAAGTCTTTGAATACAGTATGTCGTTCAAAAGAATGCATGCTCTGGCTCCATGTTTAAGAAATTGTGGGGATGTGAGGGCGATCCGTCACCCCATTGATCGCCAGGGTTGATTCGGCTGATCTGGCTGGCTAGGCGGGTGTCCCCTTCCTCCCTCACCACTCCATGTGCGTCCCTCCCGAAGCTGCAGATGCGCGCTCGGTGGTTGAAGAGGATAGAGACGGACCGTTCTCTAGAGTATACGAGTAGCTGCGCTCCCCTGCTAGAACCTCCAAACAAGCTCTCAAGAAATTATGGGAACCAGAGAGATAGTACAGGGGGTAAGGTTCCTTTCTGCCCAGGGCTGACTTGGGTGGGTTTGCACTACATATGGTCTCCATATGATGACAGAAATAACCCCTGAGTACACAGCTGGAAGTAAGCCCTGTGCACTGCCAGGTGGGGTCCTCTAAACAAACAAGCAAACGAACAAAAACTTTAGAACAAAGCTAATCTTCAGTAAGGAAAAAAGTTAGAATAGTTGTTACTGGTAGTAATGTCTGAAAAATAACTTGTGAGGAATTTGAGGGGTTGGGAGTTGATCAAGGAAAAGGATAAAGCTATTGGACAGATGCATACCATAAAGTTGAGAAGCTTAGAGTCATCTCCCCATTACCCAAAAAGGGAAGGAGTTAAAGGAACAACCCCTGAAAAGGGGATCCTCATTGGCATCTCTGAAGATAGTGTGTCTAGGTTAGGTCACTCCATAACAAGAATGAGAATCTCTGGGATGCTGAGTGCCAGAAGGCAGTAATGACTTGGGGTCTTATCACAAGACTAACTGCTCAATGACCCCCAGGTGCTGGGCAGTTTCACAGAGTAGGCAATTTCTACATAAAATCTCCTTGTTTCAGTTATTTCAAATAATTGAGTCTTTAAAGGTTTGGTTTTGGCACTAGAAGACTCTTTAGTGAATAGATACCATCCTGCATTAAAAAAGAAAGTACTAGATGCAAGTACATCTTCACTTAGTTGATATAATACCTGAGAAATGTTTGGAGTGAGAATGTACTATGACAGAGCTCAGGCTACACAGGTGAATGCATATGCTGAAACTCATTAAACACCTAAGATAGGAGCATTTTACTGAGAGATTGTAAATTGGGGTATACCTGTGTTTGTTAGAAAGCTTTTACCTTTGCTTTATTTGAACTTTTCTCGTGGAATATTAAAGATACTCTGTGATGATAGATTTAGAACATCTAGGGAACCAAACCACTTCTCCAGAAAACATAGAGGCATTTGAACTACAAACTGTGATTTTGTAGAAACCTGATTCTGTAATCTTTTAACTAAAGATTGTGTGCTTGATGATTCCAGGATGAGACCCTCTGCCAGCAGGGATTTAGCCACAATATCATCTCTTGAATCCACTGACAGAATGCTCTTATATGAAGACCCTGGATTTTCACAGTGATTCTGTAAAGATCCATGTTTTTTTTTTTGTAACTTTCGGCAGTACAGTTAAAATCATCTACCATGAACCCACAAATAACATCATATTGAAACACAGAAAAATTGAAGACTTTCCTCTATGATCAAATGAACACAATGTTTTGTTGCTCTCGCCACTATTATTCAGTTTAATATTGAAAGTCCTCTTTATAGCAATTAGGTAAGAAAGAACTATGAAGAATATCTAGACTGGGAAAGAAAAGGTCAAACTAGAAATGTTTGCAGAGTACATAGTGTTCTAAATATTTGTACATATCTCATGTAAAATTTTCTGTTGTATACATATCATGCATCAGATATAGTTGCTCTACCGTGAATCTGTATCTTGCTTGTATTTTACCGG
>PVKC010005359.1:0-33489 GCA_004027635.1 Crocidura indochinensis | reverse complement strand
AGGTTTGGTGTGTGTGTGTGTGTGTGTGTGTGTGTGTGTGTGTGTGTGTGTGTGTGTGTGTGTAGCCCTGCCCTTTAGAACACTGGGGAACAATTATTTGCCTTTATACTAAAAAAGCTCCACAATAGTACTATTTGATGCCAGATCTCTTTCTATTCCAGTCTTGCATATATATATATATAGTCTAAGTTATTTAGCCAATGTGCACTCTAGTCACAGATGCAGTGTTTTCCTCTAGTCAGGAATGCATGGATGCAACCATTACATAATCCTTGCAGTAATTAAATAATATCCAAAATTCTTGACTGCTGACCCATAACTTGTCATAAGTACCCAAAATATAGGTATCCCTGATCCTTAAAGCAGGGTATCTCAGGCCCACATTCAGTTCCCTCTAGTGATAACCTCTAATCAATTAATCTCAGTGTCCCATATAAACATCTACATATGCATTATCAAAGAAAAGTGAGTAATTTCTATCTCTCATGGAGTCTAGACTCTCCATCTCTGCAGTCCTGGGTTATCTGTACAGTATGTTAGTATAATGGCCTTTCTTTTTTTTTTTTTAAACAAATCCGTCTATTCAGTATAATGGCCTTTCAATTCCATTCACTACTAGCAATATTCCAATTACATGAAGAAAATGACATGCCAGCCATTTCTCCCCTATTGAAATAATAAGCAGACTCAAAATAAATTGGTGTGGTCTAGGGCAGCACAGTCCTGTGTCCTATCTTCTTTCATCATAGTAACCACTATGGAGTGATAGTGGTTTAATTTTACATATAGGAGCAGTAGGAAAGTATGAAGGAAGCAGTTTCCAGCATACATTCCAACCTCACACTCATTCACATATATTTGCTATTACTGCCTGGTGAAAAATGGCCCCTACCACATATCAATGAATTAAATGTCATTAAATTCCCACAGCATTTTCCAATTTGTTCTGCATTTAGAAAGAGAAAAATTACTATTGGGGGTACAAGTAATGGATTGTTTGCTGTTGTAATAGTCCATTTCAGTGGATGTCAACACAGATATTTGAGAGGCATTTCATCAAATATCGTCTTGTTTCAAGACCAAGCATAAGCAAAGGCTTATGCTCATTGGTCATAACACCCACTATGATTTGTTTTATTTGATTACTGTAAAGGTAGAATTCTTCTTACAAAATACCAGTTTCCACAATACACATACTTATATAAGTACTTAGAGGCAAGAGCATAATGGCATGGTGGGGTTGGGAAATATGGAGAAGACCTCAGTTTACTTATTTCTAATCTCAATTATAAAGGAAATGAAATGACATTTCACAGTAGAATCTGAATAATGCATGTGGTTTTAAATATGTGCTGGGTAAATATTCAAATTTATGAGGGAATAGTGAAATTATTTATGGATATTTTTCAAGAAGATATACTTGGTACATAAATCAAGGTGTCCTTGATACATGAAAGACAGTAGAAACTATGATAATACACTAGAACTTTCTGGAGTTATACTAAAAAGAGAAAAGGCATGGCTATTAGAAGGCTCATCATCCTTCTCTGAGGAGATTATTTCATTTAATGTGACTGAGACAAATGTATGGAAGATGTTTAAGGTGTTGGCTATAGTTTTTCTGGAATGAAAATGTTATATTTAAACATCAAATATGAAGACTTGCTGCAGTTTTCACCAAATTCCTATCACTTTCACCCCATCAAAAGGAACTTTCCACTCATGCCTGACACTCTCCTCTCCTTAAACAGCAGAAACAAACAAAATACATTATTTTCTCTAAGTTTAGAAGTTAGTTATATATACTTTTTCACTTCTTCTATTTTAGTTATTATCAGAATATGACTAAACTATCCAATAATTGTCATCCGCTTCTAGTTACTTATCTAACTTAACATAATCAATCACCTTGTTTTGTTTATTCAAAAGGGATAATTTTATCTTTTTTTAAAATGGCAAAAGTAGTATTCTATAAAGTATATTTATACTTTATTTTGGTTCTTTATCCAATCAGCTGTCAGAATCATTTTGTTTTGTTTGGTTTTTGTTTTTGGGTCACACCCAGGACGCTCAGGGATTACTCCTGGCTCTGTACTCAGATATCGCTCCTGACAGACTAAGGGGCCATGTGGAATGCCAGGAATCAAACCAGAGTCTGTCTGGGGTTGACCACATGCAAGGCAAACACCCAACTGCTATGCTATCACTCTGGCCCAAGCTGTCAGAATCATTTAGATAAATTTCATATTGTGGATATTGTGAATTATATTGTGTTGTCCAAAGTCATACAGATATTTACTGTTTTGAATAATTTTCTTTAAGTGCTATTATCAGATCAAGTGGAATTTCATTTTGACTTTTCATTTTTAATTTTTTTTAATTTTTTTTTTTTGGTTTTTGGGTCACACCCGGCAGTGCTCAGGGGTTACTCATGGCTCCATGCTCAGAAATTGCTCCTGGCAGGCATGGGGGACCATATGGAGCACCGGGATTCGAACCGATGACCTTTTGCATGAAAGGCAAACGCCTTACCTCCATGCTATCGCCCGGGCCCCTCATTTTGACTTTTTAAAGGACTATTCATATTGTGCTCCATAGAAGTTGCACCAATTTACGTTTCCACCACCCACAGTGTATGAGAGTTCGTGTTTCTTCATATTCTTACCAGCAAGTGTTTAGAACCATACAGCATTCTGAACAGAAAATAAAATTAAAAAAATTAGAATAGCAATAAAAATTTTGAGAATTAAACCCCAAGATCATTGATAAGTGAATTTCATAAAACTTTCAAAGAAATAACAGAATGCTCAAACTCTTTAAAAAAAACTGAAAGGGGAACAATTCATAACGACATTATATGATACCAATATTATCCTAGTCTCCAAATCATAAAAAAGACAGCATTAAAAAAAAAGAAAATTTGGACCAGTGAGTAAAAATGTTTGCCTTGCATGAAGTTGATGTAGGTGCAATCTCTGACACCCTATCTGGTCCCATGAACCAGTCAGGAGTAATTTCTTTGAGGCCACAGGTGGTTAAATGCCCAGAGTATTATCTTCACTTATATGCATAATTACCTGACCTAGAATTTATTTCAAAATATGTAGACATTCTGAAGAGGACTCAAAGTAGAATCATTGTTTAATCCATCAATAAACCTTTATATATGTCTCTTCCTAAAACCTGGAACCTGTGAGTTGGAGCCTCACAATCATGTAATTAAATCTCCCATGAGAGTTTATGAGTGCATAATCAAATCAAAGCATATTTGTGGAACTGAATATATCAATTTATTTATTTTTTCCATGTTACAGAAATCATAAGTGTTTCCAGTTTCTGGTAGAAACTTACACAGGTGACCAATATTTTTGCTCTGATAACACAAGATACACACATGAGCATATCAAAATTGTAGTAATAGATGAGATATTTCAGTGTGAAGGGTTGTGTGCTATGACAATTGGTGTCTCCCATTGGGTTCTACCAGTCAGGCTACTAGACGTCACTGTTCACCCTGGCATTATATTTTTCTTTCTCTTACATGCCTTAAATTAATGAGAGAATTATTCAAAATTAACACAAGCAGCAGCAAGATTTATTTTAATATAATGCTGTTTAAAGAGAACTTCATCTTACAAATGGCAGATTTACATGCATGCTATGACTGATGCCCCTAACATCCTAGGAATTAGTTTTTGTAGTTGTGAACCTTCCATTCTATAAATCCAGAAACTCTGATGGTTTAATGAACAAATAAAGCAATAATCTGGAGAGACTGTGCTACAGTGATTGAATAGACATTTTTCTTTAGGGCTGCCATGGTGAGAAATATATGTAGATTTCTATACAATAGTCATTAATTATTTATGCCCTCAGTCAGGTAAAGTTTCAGGATGAGGAACAAAGGAACAATGGTCAACTCATCTGTAGTTGTGCCTAAAAAGTTGGGGGTATCGTGAGGTTTTTTATAATTCATGTAATTTATTTTTATGATCATTTTACAAGATTTTCTGAGAGCATTAGTTTATCACAGCAAAGAAAACCAGACAGACTTCACAGAAAACTGTAAACATGCCCACATTCATGGAAACTTGGGAAAGATAGTTTACCCATGTTTTGGAAATATGGAATATTCTCAGTTTCTCACTTTGTTTCTTTGTAAAGTTGAATTAGATCTAGGGAGATTTTAGAGAGACTGTAAGTTCTGGGAAGAGTGTTTGCAATTGCATTTCAGGTTGCAAATCATCCTTTTAACCCTGTTCTCTCTCCAACCTTGCACTTCAGCTGCCCATGCTTCAGCTCAAGCTCAGGACCGACCAACTGCTACAGTATCACCCCTGCGGAACCAGAACTCCCCATCCCGCCTGCCCACCACCAGCCTCAGGCCTCACACTGTGGTTTCCCCACAGCACATTCATCATTCCCTGATGCAGACAGTGGCTGGGGTACAGGGTTCCTGGCCCACCATTCCACTTTCATCAGCAGCATCAGCCATCACCCCACCCAATGTTAATGCTGCCAACCTCAATGGAGAGACTGGAGGAGGTGGTTCATCAACATCCAGTCCCACCAACACAGGATGCAAAGCAGATGAGAAAAAAAATGAAAAGGTATGTATGTGATCCACACTGGAAGAACCCTGGACTAAACCCCCAAGTGATCCTAATTCTGTGACATGACCCACAACTAAGTATTTAATGTGAGCACCAAGTATATGCCCTTGGATGTTCCAAGCCTGTGAGTCAACGGTGACAGCTGCTAACTAAATGGTCACTGGAGTGAAATTTAGATAAGTCTCGAATTTAGATAAGTCTCGGGTCTAAATGAAAAGTGCTGACACAGGCTAGCTGTAGTTTTCATGCAAATATCCTTCTCAAGATTATTTTATTTCATCTGTCAGAAAATCCATATAATGCACTTAATTTTCTTGAACAAGATCCTTTGGGTCAGGTTCCACACA
This sequence comes from Crocidura indochinensis, assembly GCA_004027635.1. Classification (NCBI taxonomy): domain Eukaryota; kingdom Metazoa; phylum Chordata; class Mammalia; order Eulipotyphla; family Soricidae; genus Crocidura; species Crocidura indochinensis. The sequence continues at coordinate 28,529 of PVKC010005359.1, read as the reverse complement.
TACATTGTGAGCAACACTCCTCCTTCAGTGTGTCATGCCATTGCATTGCTACCCTCCTCAACCACACAACTGTGCTGACCTAGAATAAGCATTTTAATGCCTAACTGTGAAGGAAATTGGGTTTCTTTTACAATTGAAATTTGAATCTAGGGAATTTGCTTCAGTTGCCCTCAACTGGATGCTAAATTGGCCAGGATTAGGACTCATATTTCTATTCAGTGATACATGATAGAACAATAATATTAGTTACATATCTATTTCAACTATTTCCATTTGAAATGTGGCATAGGTGATAGAGCACTGGAGCTCTTGCAAGGCCCTAGGTTAGGTTCTAAGTGCTACACAGTATATGATTCATAGCACTGTTGAGTTTGTTCCCATATGTTTTGATCATACATTTTAAAAGTTAAAATATTTAAAAATAAAACGGTGGCATTTATTATAGCAGTGTTATCAATTAAACACAATATGCAAAATTTTATTGTTTAAATACATGTTGTTAGTTTATAAACCAACCCCTGTCCACAGAAAGGGGCTAATGTAAGAGGCAGACCTCTGGTAAAAGTCTATATGATAAGAAAGAAAATTTACATCTGAGGCTTATTTTGAATCATTGCAAACCAAGTAGATCCCTGTCTTGCCTGCCCGAATTTTTACCAAAATGCCTTCATAGGATTAAATAATGAATAATATCTAGGTGGTCTATAAGAGATATGTCCTAAACTAACTCTTGTGGTAAAGGTGAGCAAATGGTCACTCGAAGAACAAAATAGGAAAGGAGAGATTTTCCAAGTTTAACTCCAGGATTCATCAGTAGTCATACTCTCTTTATGACCTCCTTAGACAGTTTGTAATTTATAGCAAATTATATTTACATATGAATACAATATGTAACATATGCTGTATTTATATACATAGAAATGACATACTGCTTTTACATCTGAAAGTAATTGGAATTCATAATGGCTTACAGGAGATTATTCAGGGACCTTTGTGTTAACTGAAACATGGGGGTTGAGACCTTCTGCTAGTTGCAATTTTCTTATTTTAGAAGTGGTTTATTTTCTTTCTCTCCTGGATTTGCCAGATTCCTTTTACAACCTTTATATCTGTTTATACCAGTTTTTAAACTATACGGTGCCAGGAAAAGATTGGATGAGATCCTTTATACCAGAGTCAATGCCATGCCGGGGAAATTCTTGCCTCTATGTTCTGTTCCTGTGATGGCTTAGTATTTTTTCTTTTCATTACCTATACCTTCTTCAAAGATCTCATTTACTGCAACCCATCTGCATGTCACACTCACTGTGGAATGATGTTCCAGGAGGCACTTGTACTTTCAGTGTCTCTACAAAAATGCCCTTTAAACTAGCAGCTGAAAATACTCACTTGGAGATCACAAGCTGAGTCAGTGAATTTTTAACCAATAATTTTATAAATTGAATAAGAATAGGAATTAAGTGGATACCATATGTCTACAGCAAAGAGTCAGTAGAGATACTATTATACAGGCTGAATCCTGACTTTAAAATTATTTCAAAAGACCTCAAATTCCTAATTAACATACCCTGAAGACTGTTTTGCTCATAGAAGACATCTGGTGACATTTGTAACTAAAAGATTGGAAAAATTGCTGACCATCTATTTTCACTTTCAGGGCTTAACAGAATTTTTAAATTTTATAAGCCAGAAGAAAGCTAAGTTTTACCCTAGAGCTAGATTATTTCAATTTCATAAAATAATAGATTATTCAGACTTTCAAGAGTCTATAAAGATCTTTATATTCAATATATGATATTCTTGAAGCTCAGATAAGTTACATGGCATAAGTACTAGGGTCAACATAAGATCTCAAGTCTCTCAGCACAAATCACTACAATCCCAACTTTGGATGTGGGCAGAGTGATACCACAGTGGTCGGGCAATGCCTTGGATGCTGCTGACCTGGGATGGGCCCAGGTTCTATTCCCAGCATCCCATATGGTCCTCTGTTGCCAGGAGCTATTTCTGAGGAGAGAACCAGGAATAAATCCAGAGCACTGCCAGATGTGGCCCAAAAAACAAACAAACAACAGCAGCAAAAACAAATATAAACTCCATCTGTGGTGGCTTCTCCAGTCTACACAGGCTATGATATCAGATGATTGGGGATATTTTAGGAGCTCATAGATGTGAAGTCTGGAATAGTAGCTGACAGGTAGCAATGAGCTAGAGTGGGAGAGGTATGTATATTTTTGAGTCATCTGCCTTCTGATTCTGTACAGTCACCACCCTTATGAATGTGATCATTCTCAAGGCAGACAGCAAAATATCTTGATGCAATGAACATGTACTGGTCTCTCTGGGGCACAATTGAGACAGAGCATGGATCTAAAAGCCTGTGTCTCTTATTTATTCTCTCCTTCATTTATACCACTTATTTATACCCTTATATTTTATTTTGTTTAATACTAAAGCAGTAAGAACATATGCCAACTATAAAAAATCAATACTGATGGTTATTTCTTCAAGATTTTTCAGAGAAACAGTGAGTCAATAGTAGCTATAGACATTTATTTTAAGGGACTGGCTAACATGATGATATACAAACCTAAGGGTTGGACCAAGCAACTGGATACTGTAAAACACTTCAGATTGCATTAAAGACCTTCATCTATAACCCAAAATCCATCTTCATTACCAAGACATGTATTTTAAGTAGTACCCTTATTTAAAAATCAACTGATTATATACGTTAACTAATCTACAGTGTGCCTTCATAACATTTAAACTAGTGTTTGACTAATCACTGTGCATTATAGCATCACTCATAGCTGACACATAAAATAAAAGTCTATCTCTTTTCATCTTGATATCCATACCATATCTATAGATTATAGACTTCAAGTAAAATTAGTAGTTAATTTATGCTCCTCCCTAAGATTAAAACTATATTAACTTGGGGATGGAGTAGTGGCACTAGAAGGAAGGCATCTGCCTTGCAAGCACTAGCCTAAGATGAACTACAGTTCGATTCCTCCAGCATTTCATATGATCCTCCAAGCCAGGAGTGATTTCTGAGTGCATAGTCAAGAATAACCCCTGAGCATCACTGGGTGTGACCCAAAAAACAACAACCACAACAAAAACTGTATTAACTTTCACCATTTCTTGATATCATATAATTGAAATATTGAGATATAAAGATAAAAATACTAAAATTCTAATATAAAGTCAACACTACTTATGATTTCTAATGGAAGAAAACAAATATGTTTATATAGTAATATAAGAAACTAACATGGGGGCCGGGCAGTGGCGCTGGAGGTAAGGTGCCTACCTTGCCTGCACTAGCCTAGTACGGACCACGGTTGGATCTCCCAGTTTGCCATATAGTCCCCCAAGCCAGGGGCGACTTCTGAGTGCATAACCAGGAGTAACCCCTGAGCATCATTGGGCGTGGCCCAAAAACCAAAAAAAAAAAAAAAAAGAAAGAAACTAACATGCCTAACAAGGAGGAAATACTCATAAAAATTATAGTCTTCATATTTTAACTAGTTCATAACCATTTTTCTACTAATTCTATATCCCCTTGACTTCAGTTGTTGCTCATATGATTATGGCTCTTTTCTAGGTTTGTTGACCTAAATCTTTACTCCTGAGAGTCTAGAGTCAATGTAAATGGAGTCTTCTATGAATTATTGAAATTTTCATTGCCTAAAACACAAAGATAGAAATATTTGAAGTCCTCAATGATCTTCTGTTGTCCACTATGCAGTAGAAGTCCAGTTTATTTATATTTTGTTATAATTGAACTCAATCACTCTAACCATAACAGTAATTCCTTGTTAGCTTATAGATTCAGAGGCATATGGAGGTTAATGTAACTTATTAAATAGCAGTTTGAATTTTCAGTTTAATAAGATATCTGTTGTGTTTCCTGATATAAACATTTTCCCCTTTGGAACTAAAACTAAAACTAAAACTAATCTGCAACCACAGATCTTAAGGGCATTTGTTTCATTTCCAGTGAATTTCTAAGAATAAAACTGTGTGGTGTCATTCTCTGTTCATACCTTTATTCCTAAATTCATTACTTCTGACAAAGGTATAAACAACATCAGATTCCAGAGGCTGATTTATCATATACACAGCTTCTTACATCAATTCTGCAAGATATTGCCACAAAGATGGTACTTTAACCATATTTTTAAATATGAGCCAGTTTACACAGAATGATAAATATAAAACATGCCAATAATATAAAGAATGAGTATGGGCTATTACCATACTCTATTTTTGATGAAGTTATTGCTGTGTGGAATCTTTTGATAGAGAATAAGGCAGTTTTTTGGACATAAGTATTTATTCAGGAAAAGCAATTCTATATTCAGAGTGTTTGTTCCAGTGGAAACAAAAATGCCATCCATTCCTGATTAAAGAGTTCCATGTATTTTCTATCAGTCAAGAAAGGTGTTTATATCAGTGTCTCAGTGTTGGCCTCTCTTAGCATACGGGACACTCAGAAGTTGACAATAACGCAGCTAATTTTGGTGAACAAATATCTGTTAGTGAGTCCATGCATAACATCATTTAATTTTAAAACTACTTTAGCTGAGGAAAGTATAACTGGTATCCATAGACTGAGTAATATTCTCCTCTGCTTTATGTCAGCTTTTGGTGGAAATTCACAAATTTATTACCATCCAATCAAGGAAGACTTTCTGTATATCACTTCCCTAGACTTTCTTAGAATCTATTTTCCAATTATGTTACTCCCATTCTGTTAGTTACCATTTAGTGAAAATATCAGCCCTAGTCTACAAATTAATATTCACTCACACCTTTGGCTATTACTCCTTCCAAGAGGAATAAACACATTTGCTGTTCAACTTTATACCCACAGGGAATATTTTCTTCAAAACTGTCTTTTCGGAACTGGAATATATTGCAGCAGTGTTTATTTTCAGATGGAATTTATGGTTGTATAGCACTATCTTTATACCAAGTCCAAGTCTTTTTTGTCAGTTTGTCATAAGTGCAGGTTCAAGGAGGAAAGATTCTAGAAGGAGAGGGGAACATTAGCATTTAGATCACTTTACATAAGTTGCTTGGACCTTAAGGGCCTATTATATGGTATCCCTATTAACTATCATTAGCATTCAGTGGATGAAATGACACCCAGTTCATGGTGGCTAACTGTAAGGTTGTAGGGCAACTTGGTGTTGTCTCTGATAAGGCCTACTATCAAGCCAAAAGATGTCTCAAAAGAATAGCTATTTGAAGAGACTGGCATACATTTGCTTCAAACTCCTAAAAATCTGTGCTGCAGTTCACCTGTGGGCACCTGTTAATGGCTCCAAATAGCATACTTCTTTCACTGACACTTCAAACATCATTTGATCTGGTGGGTTTTGTGCCCCAAGTAGCAGAACAGCTGACAGCCTGGGAATATGATGCTGTTTCAGATCCTTTCAACTTCTCAGCTATAAATTTTTCAGGCCACTCAGTAAATGGGTCAGAATAACACATCCAAATTAAGACTATGTTGTCTCTAAAATCCAAAGAGGCTCATTAGTGTTATATTGGCTTTTTGATTATAATAGGGATCAAATACTAAAATGTAACCCTCCACCTTAGAAAGAATATATTAATATTCCCCTAGATGTTTTCCTCTAGAAATTTCACTGAGGTAAAAGGCCAAGGAATTTTTATTGTCTGTATTTATCACCTTTTGACATGCAAATGTCTTAATAATAAGTCTATTGCACAACAAATCTTATGCTTACTAGGTTCAATAGGATAATGCCACCAATTCAATGGAATACTTGTGAAAGTGTAAGGTTATCCTGTTCCCTGTGAAATACATTATGACACAATTTTGGTTAGTTTATATATTACTAGAATAGGAGTGTTTAATATATTGCTGAAATAAAAATTCTTTTGTTTCTCTCTATCTAAAGGTACTAAAGGTATGGGTTGAAAATTTGAAGGTTTAGTAACTTTCTACCAGATACCTGGAAATGAGTTAATTTGGTCAAATGAAGCCACATCTGGCACAGACAGCAACTGCATTTAGTCACCATCTGGTTAAGTTTACAACCAGCCAAACTCTGTCATTCTCAAAGATGCATCTATCTGCTTTACAGGCGAAATAGCATCATTGAATCATGGCCTAGGCATAACAACCCTAGCATCCTTCAAGTACTTGATGATGGCGCTAATCTCTGTGTTCCTTCAGGGATAAATTTCGCTTTTACTTTAATGGTACTCTTTTCCTCATATAAGGCAGCTCTAGTAGTTTTCATTTTCCCTTTTCTAAATGATAACTGATCCCACAGGTCAAAAAAGCCAATGTGAGTCTTCTGACAGCTATAGACATTATCTATCATAATAATGTTTTCTGGAACTTCAGGGGGAAATACAACTTAATTGGAACATAAAACTCCATAGACAGCCTCACCTCCATGAGTTCCTATTCTGGCTGGTAAATTATAATGATGTTTTAGATCTCCTATAATTAATGGTAGTTCATATCAATTATGTATTTCAATAGTTTATGAAAGCTATAATTATTTTCTTTTCCCCAGTGTAATGTTACCTGGTATTTTTAAACTAGTATATACCTTAGAGATTGCTAGAAAATGTTAATTGCATATATTATTGGAAATATATAGAATGTTTTAGAGTCTTTTTCTTAATAAATTTTGACTTTTTCATGGAAGGGGTTCCGGATCTATAAGTTGTAATTCTCAGACTAAGTTGCAAGACCATAACTTTTCTGCTTCAAGTAATATTTGCTAGTCTTTGAACTCTTCTATTATGTAGACTAAGTCAGAATTTAGTCGATTTCCCAGCTACTTCCATTCTAGGGACTCCACAATACAATATCACAGATCTTTGAAAATCAGGCTATTTTAATTGTTGGCTTACTGGTAACTATTTTGGTAACTATTCCCATCCTATATTTGGCATTTAACTTTTCCAAGCTGGTCCCGGGATCTAGTTACTCCCATCAAATTTAGCTTCTGAAGTCAATGCCATAGTCCTCATTGGGATTTTCAAAGAGCCATTTTTTAGTTCATTAGGTGCTAGAACCCCAGATATGTATCTACACAAACTAATTAACACGGTGAGCTGCCTCAATAGTGCCATAGGCATGCACATCCTACAAACCTACGGGTAGAGCCATGCTGAGGGATCTCAGACATTATTTACCACTGACAACACAAAACCCCAGTAAGAGAGTTTCAAGAATAAAGTGTCATAATCCACACACATATCTCAGTCTGCCCTTTTGCAGCAGAGCTTTTGTTAAAATTTTCCCATTGCTCACTACTCAATCTGGTAAAACTACATCAGATGTTTGTCCAGAACTCAAATAACTTTTTTGGGGTCATATCCGGCAGTGCTCAGCGGTCACTCCTGGCTGGCTCTATGCTCAGAAATTGCTCTTGACAGGCATGGGGGACTATATGGGATGCCGGGATTCGAACCATTGACCTTCTGCATGAAAGACAAATGCCTTACCTCCATGCTATCTCTCCGGCCCCTTAAGTTGGCAATTCAAAGAAAAACAGAACTCAGATTTTGGGCCTGAGGTGACTACATAAACATAGTCCATAAAGATCCTGACACCTCATCTTCTTCCCATTTTCTCTTCTGATTATGTTAAAATGATAATCGCCACAGACGACTATTGACTTCAGAATGGCAGATCATTGATGAAATTTAGTAACAGAATATGGAGGGCTCTAAGGGTACCATCAGTGACAGTTGCTGGATTCTAGTATAATTCTTGTATAAAATATGTCTGTTCTTTCATGATCCACCACAGGAATATATAAATAAGAAACTAACCAGAGATAACACTCCCGTGGTGGGACACAGACCAAGCATACGTGGGATACTGAGCTTGATCCTCAATACTCTATCCCACTTAACGCCACTGGTTATGGCCATGTTTTTTTTTTAAACTGAAATCAAACTACAAACATGTTTATAACCACAGTGCTTAAACAAAGACACTGTTATAAGAAATTAAAAATAAATCTTCAGGGGGCCGGGCGGTGGCGCTGTAGGTAAGGTGCCTGCCTTGCCTGCGCTAACCTAGGACGGACCACGGTTCGATCCCCCGGTTCCCCATATGGTCCCCCGTGCCTGCCAGGAGCGACTTCTGAGTGAATAGCCAGGAGTAACCCCTGAGCGTCACTGGGTGTGGCCCAAAAAAAACCAAAAAAAACCGAATAAATAAAAATAAAAATAAATCTTCAGTCCATTTTCTTATTATTTTTCTTCTCTTCTTTTTCTTCTTCCTTTCTCTTTATTTTTTCTTTTTCTTTCTCCTCTTCATTTTTCTTCCTCTTTTCCCCCTTCTCCCTCTTTTCTTGTCTTCTTTTTTCTTCTCTTCTTTTCCTTCTTCCTTTCTCTTCTTCCTCTTTTACTTCTTTCTCCTCCTCTTCCTATTCTTCATCTTCCTCATTTTCCTCATTTTCTTCCTCCTCACCTCTTTTTTTCTTCTTCTTTTTTCTTTTTATTCTTTTTCCCCTTCATCTTCTTCATCCTCTTCTTCCTCTTCTCACACTTTCTCCAAATCTTCTTAATATTCTCTTCTGGAACTTAATATTCTCTCTGGAACTCCAATGATTCCTACATTGTTTCTGTTGAGTTTATCAAAGACTTCAATTTTCATCTGTTCACATTTTTTGAGTAGTTTATTCATTGTCTGATCATTTGCTTTCAGGTTCTTTTCCAATCTCTTCTACTGTATGGAGTTGTTCTGCATCTCATCCTCTGGTTCAGTGACTTCGTCCTCAGCTGCTGTTACTTCGTTGGAGAGGCTTTTCACTGAGGTTTTCATTTCATCTATCAAGTTTTTCAGACCTTTCATTTCTGTTTCAAGTTCTATCATTATGGTCTGTTCAACTCATCTATGCTTGCTTTGAATTCTTTGAGCATCCTCCATATTAAGACTCTAAACTTATCTGAGAGGCTAACGAAGTGGTCGGTACTTTACAGGTCATTTTCATTCTCTATGCATGGTGTTGTCCTGCATTGTTTTCCCAGTGCAACACTTGTATAGTGATTTTTACTATGTGCTGTGCTGGAGTTCATGGGTTAGAAGATGTGCGTAGCCACCTAGTGAAGCTGAGCGGCAGTTCCTCTGGCTCCACCTTATTGGGTGGGGCCCTTACCAGTTTTGGGCCCTGGAGATTGTGTTCGATGGCATCTTTTTGACTGTCTTGTACAGAAAAGCAGTCATGGAGCAAAGCAGCAGTCCTTTATAATGGCTCTCTTGTGCACAAACACATGGCAGGGATCAGCACACAACTTATTGGGTGGGGCCCTTACCAGGTTTGGGCCCTGGAGATTGTGTTTAATGGCATCTTCTTGGCTGTCTCGTGCAAAAAAGCAGGTATGGCCATATTTTTTGTTTGTTTTTTGTTTTTGTTTTTTTGAGGCCACACCCGGCGACGCTCAGGGGTTACTCCTGGCTATTCGCTCAGAAGTCGCTCCTGGCAGGCACGGGGGACCATATGAGGAACCGGGGGATCGAACCGCGGTCCATCCTAGGTTAGCGCAAGCACCTTATCTCTAGCGCCACCGCCGGCCCCTGGCCATATTTTTTAAAGTAGCTAAATCAAGGCTTTAAAAGGACTTGAACAACATGGACATTGTAGTCAGAAGAGTCAGAGAGAGAAATAAATTCTTCCTAAATGCTCACCAAGTTTTCAAGGAGGTGTTTCTATATGAGGCCTAAAAGTACAAATGAAAAGACTGAATGACCGCTGAAGAAATGACTCCTATTCTTTCCTCTCAGCTTCCCATATAAAGGTCCTCAGAGCAACTCTCAGGGTGTTTCCTTTACACATCCTTTTCCTTATCCCTTTGAGTTTTTTATCCTTGGGTGTCTCCTTACTGTTTTCTGTGCCACTCACTCTCAATAGCAGAGCTGCCATAATTCCCAGGGTGACTCGTTCCATGCACTAATCACTCCACCTTCTTTAGGCAGAAGTCAGCTCTAAGCTTTCTACTTAGCTTAGGACAAGCAGCACCCTCCACCTCCTTTCCTCTCAAAGCAAATCCATGCAAAGTGACAGCCAGACCCTTTACTTTCAAGACCTACTCCAAATTTATAAGCTGCTGTCAACTTATTAAAACCAAACTTGAAGAGGAATGAGATGCTAAGAGAAAGCTCTGTAGCAGGTCCTTAGTTGCATAGCTTCACATTATATGAGGGACAGAGATTGACTCAGAAGAGTAACTATTGCTCCCAACTTTTCCACAAAGGCTCATATATCCTCTGGAAGGAAGAAAACAGGCTGTGTGGATCCACTGTATAGTATATATTCTCAGTAGCATTGAAACTTGGTGTCTTGTAAAATATACCCATCACCCCATCACTAATGGGACTTGCAGCCAGGGACTTGTGTTGAGATCCTCCTGTGTAATCATCTCAGATCCATGGGAAATAGATCTTCCTTCAACTCTGGTGGCTGATCTCAGTTTGCTAATGACTTCTAATAGCTGGTGCCCAATTATAATTTTAAAGTCTCTCCAGGAGAGGAGAGACCTATTCTCCAAAGCATGGGTGCAATATCTCCTTTGGTATTCAGACAAGTGAAAAGGGAAAGCATAAGCCTAGATTATTTTTTTCTTGAGAGAATCCTCCAGCAGAAGAGGACTTGCAACTTTCAAGAATTTCCTCTTCAGCCTAGAACTACAAAGAAAAACTCTCCCCTGCAGGTAGGGTCCCTGCTGACTCTGCATCCTCCCCCAGTAATGAAGAGGCACTGTAGTTATGCCAGGCTCAGAGACATTCTTGGGAAGATGATACCCAGAATATCCTATTCACTATCAGTGATGAGAACCACTGAGGGTTCTGAGTTAACCAAGAGTGTCTCCATGGGAAAGGAACTGCCTGATATAGAGCAGCATCTTGGTTAGGCACTGTAAATGTTATTTTCACTTTAAAGACCTATTAACTTTTACACTTCCTTCTCTATGGTTATCACTGTATTTTTCATTTGTTCTCTTTATCACTTTCTAAAGTCATTTAACTGTCTCCTTGAAACATTCACACTTGCATAATTTGGATTCCTTGCTATGTTTGGAACCTGTGTCCTGGGAGTTAAGCTCTTATCTTCAGTTCCCAGTTATACTTCAATATCAAGGATTTCTGGTTTCCATATATTCCACTGGTCTTTGTTTTGGTCATCATATTGGTGTTTATTACCCTGTTGATTGATTTCACTATATTCGGTTACTTTGTAGGCATCTTTGTGTTTCCGGTAAACACACTTGGCATCTTTCCTTGCAAAATTCTCATGTTATTTGGATAGTTGGTTTAACTACTACATGTGTACATTGTTTCTTACTTTATCTAAAAACTGAGGCTCATAATAGTTACTTTGGGAAGTCAATATTCTAGTATTAATTCTAATGCCAGTGTGACCTCCCTCAACACACACCATTTTCCCCAGTTTCCCACTTAGCTGGCACAAAATAAATTTATTTTCTATTGCTTATTACAAAAATATTGTAAGTGCAGTTATCAAGCAAGAACTCAGAAAAGAAAATTTGTCAAAAACTTTATCTTACAATAGTATTATCGTAGTCTGAGAATTTAACTGAGATGCTTGTTGATAGTTTAATCTTCTGCATAATTGTTTTATTTATTTAGTTTAGTGGACTTTTATCTGACTTTCCCATTTAATTTTCTGTATTCTACTCATCTGTCTGTATTGTAGAATTTGGAAGGGTTGTGTGGCCATGAATTCCAGGTGATACAAGATTATAGAACTGGGCCAATTGTAGGCTTGTTTCCCACCTATGGAGGCCCTAGAATTTTTAGTCCAAAGAGCCTTTTAACTAAGTGTTCTGTTATGTTGATCTCTTCTGCGACTAATCATGTAGCAACGAAATATGATGGAACTGAAACATATATATAGTGGAGGTTATGGCTTGTGGATGTGGCTACTTCTGGGGCTTCTTAAGCAGGATTGATATTTGGCCCACCACTGTCCTGAGGAAGTTCTAGTTTTCAACCCAAAGATTGATGGATTTATGTCTTTCATCAGCAAACTTGACTTTAAAACAAGTTTTTGGTGTGTTTATATTTGGGGGTTAAGATCTTGGGCATTCTTAGGCAACTATATCCCATCATGTCTGGAGCCTCAGTTGAATGATCTTGAAGACAGACTGTGGTTTGATAGCTGGAGCAAAAGTCATTTGGAGGCTTGTGGTTTTTTGATAGTCAAGTGATGCTGATGGTTCTCTGGTTACTAGAACATCAACCAACACAGGGCCTCCTACTGTGTTTGCATGTGGTAAGCTTGGGTTTGCTCACATTCCTGGAGCGCATTCCTGGGTGAGTATGTCACATTTGTGACCTGGCATTTCTACTGTATTATTAGTAGAAGTTTTAACATAGTCACCCTCCACATGGGGAGATGTCACAAAGGAGAGAAAATTTCTGATTGTTTAATAAGGGACATTACAAATTCCCTGTGTAAGGAGGATGAGTGGGATGGAAGATAATATTGTGGCCATGTTTGTAATATTCAGCTTGCCACATATCCAAGTTGTTTATTTTATTTGTTTTTGGTTTGGGGGCCACATTTGGAGATGCTCAGGACTACTCATTGCTCTGCTATCATGGATTGTTCCTGGTAGGGATCAGGGAATTACTTGGTGCCAAGAAACAAATCCAGTTGACCATGTTCAAAACAAGTGCCCTACCCACTATTGTTAGTGTTCTAGCTCTCCCAGAGTCCATTCTTGCTGTGACCTCTCACTATTTCCTTAAGTGTAGTTTAAAGTTTTTTGGTGAGCTGGGAGAATCTCAAAGGTGCTCAAGGTTTACATTTGGCTCTGCATTAGAAATTACTCCTGGTAGAGATAACAATATGAGGTAACAGACATCAAAACCAGTCTTGTAACCTGCAAAGCGAGTACTTACCAGCCTCCAGAAACATTTGTCTGGTAAATTTTTCTTCCACCAGTTTAGTATTTTTTTCCAGTTTAGTATTATTTCACTAATTGAAGTGCAAACATTCATTATTGTGTTCTGTAATCTCTGAGAAGTCTTCCTTTTCTGTTTCTGCTGATATCATAAGCAGCTTCCCAGGTTCTAGGCAACCACCTACCATACTTCACCACCCCTTAAACTCTGGTGCTCATTTTTCCAATTAAACCATTCATTTGTCAGTATTAGGAAGGGAGGCATGAACCATGTAGAAAACCTATTGAAGGCCTTATATCTACACCCCCCAACTTTGCAACGACACAGGAAATTCATAGACTTCTATGACCATTCGTGGGCCAATGATCAAGATCTTGAACTTGCTGATCTCAGATCCTTCTCATTTAAACACTAACCAAATAAATGTTATGGTAGCAGATCTCCTTATACCTCTTTTTGTTTGTTTCTTTTGTTTTTTTGTTTTGTTTTGTTTTGGGGCCACACCTGGTGGCACTCTTCACTCTACATTCAGAAATAGCTCCTAGCAGGTACAGGGAACCATATTGGATGCCGGGATTTGAACCACTCTCGGTCCTGAGTTGGCCACTTGCAAGGCAAATGCCCTACCACTGTGCTCTCTCTCTGGTCCTCCTGATAACTCTTATTTGCTCCCCATAGCTTAATACTCATGTGTTTACTCAGGCATTCTTATCATTACTGCCTGTTAGAAGCTGTGGTTTCAGCCCTGTCTTAGGTGAATGCCATTGTCTTAAAAAGACTACATCCTGACACCCGGCAGTGCTCAGGGGTTACTCCTGGCTCCATGCTCACAAATTGCTCCTGGCAGGCATGGGGGATCATATGGGGCACCGGGATTCGAACCCATAACCTTTCGCATGAAAGGCAAACGCCTTACCTCCATGCTATCTCCCGGGCCCCTATACTTTATTTTATAACACAGTGAAAAGCAAGGATGTGGAGACACTCAGGTATCATTTATAATACCGCACTCATTCTGGCACAGGAATATATTTTGGCTTTATATCCTTAATACCACATTTGTTTTCAAATCACTGAGAATACTGGTGTGATGGAAGAGCAGAAAAAATGTGCATGCCATAGGTACCAGAGCTTGTATGCATTATTTCGCTGTACCCACAATTGTTTTTGATAGATACTGTAAGCCACATTTTAACCATGAGGAGACAGATTCAGAATTTATATCATTTGTTCAGGGCACACAGCTGGTGAACATGGAAGCAGGTTAGGACTCCTGACAATTCATTCCCTTTCCTTAGCCTTTTTACCACATTACCTCATTCCGTTCAATACCCAGTTCTAGTTTTTCAGGTCCAACATAAACCTCCTGGACCCAATGACATGTATGCACCCATATGCCTCTACTTACTTTTGAGTATCCATGCCTGTCTCCTTTAGTCCTCTCTACCACAGGTTGCCACTAGGGCAACAGCTGGTGAACATGGAAGACACTAGGGCCTTTCTGACATACTCAGTGTTCCATGACCTCACTAGTATGCTGTGTGAAGTAATATCAGTGTGCATCAGCTATAGAACGTTATCATAAAACTGACCACTGAGCTCTGATCCAATATGTTGAGTATCATCATGGAATACAAGCCCAGGCTAGACCTGTGGCCAACATGTGAACAGACCCATTTTGCCCATAAGAAGGTATAGTATGACTAAGAGAAAAGGGAATTGTGACAAAACAGGGAAGATGTTAGCAGTGAAGTCCTTTAATAGAACTTGAATCACTTGGGAAGTGACTCTGAAGCTTATCAAAACAGGCTAACTTAGGTGTCAGAATGGTAGCCAATTTCTGTCACAAATATTTACTGTGGCAGAGGCTCTTTTTGGGGAAAAGGTGCCAAATATGATAGAAAATGAATCAGCATACTCCACACCACAGATTCAAAGCAGGGAGAAATGTGGCATTTCTCCTGAGCAGGTGGGGAAAGGTTCATGTTACCAGGGTAGCATATTTTAGAGGGCCTGATCTCTGACATCTTGGCCCAACCTCTCTATTTAGAAGGAACCAGGAATGAGGGAAAGACTTTTAGAAAGGGCAAAAACCTGCAGAAATGAAAGTTAAGAGCACTAGAAGAGACCTGAAAAGAATGGTTAAAAATATATACTTTAGGGACCGGAGAGATAGCATGAACGTAGGGCATTTGCCTTGGCATGCAGAAGGTTAATTGTGCCTTGCTTCTTGGCAACATTCCTGCCATTGGTTTAAATTCTATTGTGCTTCTTCCAGTGGGAGCTTTTGAGACTATATCTTCAGTAATTGATCAGACTGGAGAATTTTGGGGACTTGGAGAATATTCTATCATTTTATTTTAGCCACTTAACATGCTAGAGGCTTCCAATGTGTATCAGATATTGTGTATTCCTCGTCACTCTTATTTTCATCACCCTTTATTTATGACTAACAAGATATGTAGAATTTCTCTTATCCTGGTCTGTACTACCAGAAAATGAATGCTGGCTGAGAGCCAAAACATAGGTATGTAGTTTTAACATAGTACCCTAAATCTAAGATCCTATATGTGTGTTTATCTATGTCCCCAGGGAAAGATACATTTTTTAATCCACTGTGTTATTTTCCTGCAGAACCTGAGATAACTGTAAACATCATTCTGTGTAACATTTCTGTACCTATCTGTGGAATGACTTAAGCAAATAGAGAAACTGCAGTTTATTGAATGTTGTACTTGTATTATGTTCTTTGCCTTAAAGAGTTTTGACAAATCAGTAGAGTAGCAGTATACTGAGTTCTGAATTAAAACCCAGTTGCTTAGCTTTCTAGCTTGACACTTTTTTCAGTTTCTCAATATTTTGTTAATGGGATTGTTTTCTGTGTGCTTTTTTGTTGTTGTTTTATATGTTGCTTGAATTTACATTGATTTACAACACTATACATTTAAACTACATCATCACACCTGAACTACATATAATGTCATAGGACACTCACCACAAGAAGTCTCATTGCCATTCACCACTGCACCATTGGCCTCCTCTATCTTTTCCACCACCTACTTTTCTCTAGAAGCCAAGTTCTATTGTCATAATTTTAGGGACTGCTTCTGTGTATGTTTGCTTATCACAATCACCACAAATTCTTTCCATGTACTTGAAAATAACAGTATTTCATCTTTTTATCAAAGTAAGGGGTCATACTTAAACCATGTTATTGGGGTCCAAAGTCACTCATAAAGGTAATATTCTTTCGATGTTCTTTCTATATTCAAGATCTTTCATGTTACAGAGTGGTTCTTTCAATGGTAAATATCAAACTGAAGGCTCCCCCAAAGCTCAGCACATTGTACATCACTTGAACTAGCTCCGCTTATCTCCTTTTTGTATATGCATAACAGCATGATTATTTTATATTTATCAAACATAGGTCAATTCCAAGTGAGTTTTCAGAAAACAGTTTCCAAACACACACATATTGTATACATAATATATAATTATATAGATCATTTTCATTGAGGAAACAGCTACAAGCAGATAAGTTACTTGTTCAGAATCAATAAACCAACACTATTACCTGGTTCCATATGTCCTGAAAGCTGTTGTTATGTAGCAGTACATCTCTTTAAGTGTCCACTGCCAGCAGAGCTGAGTTATGGCTGCATAGGGGCAGCCTGTTGCCCAGAGTGCAAGCCCAACAGCTTGTGCTCAGGCAAGTTATGCAGCATTGCTATGACTAGTGATCTATAAAGACTATTGGTGCTATCCCCAGTGGTGTTCAGGGAATCACACAGTACAAAGGTTCAAACTTAGGCCTCACACATACTATATCTGTGATCTATCACTTAGAGAGTCATCTCTCTGACCCCTGTAACCTCCATGTCAATATTTCCTGTATATGAACTTGCATCACCACTCAAACTCTTACCAGATCAGTTCCTGAGTGTGCTTCCTTTGGGACATGATCGTTCCTGTGCTCGACTTCAAAAGATTAGGAATGATAGTCAACTCCCACTTTTCCTTTCGGACTCATATTTCCTTTTCAGTGCCCAGTACAGTTCCATAGTCAGAAGGATGCTTGATGGAATTTCAGCCACATGGAGTTTTTTAGAAGAGTAAGAAAGGAAGCATGATATCACAAGCATCTTTATCATACCAACCAAATTTCAAATGATTGCTGCATATTTACATTATTTTTATTATCTCTCACCTGCTTTTACAGAAACTTTTCTGAAAAAAAAAATTCCAGTTGTACCTTTACCCCCATCAAAATGTCATCAGGGCATGGCTTTTAATGACTCTTTCAAACTCTGAGGACTGTTTCTCACTGCAAAATTCCCATTCGTTGAGGATGAGGAAGTTCTGTGAACCTCAGGTTTTCATTTTTAGCTTTTCATTCATGCCAGATTGTAGGGACTCGGGTTCTCAAAAGTGTTCTGTACACAACTGAACTTCTCATAGGCTTGTTGGGCTCCTGTAGTCTATGGCACTAGTTACATAATTTCCCCCCCTACCTGAAGAGCAGTTGATAAACATTTGACCATTCCCCGCTAAAATCAGTTTGCTTCTTTATATTGAGTATCATGTCTGCAAAAGTTTTGATGTCATTCCACATGTTCCTCACAGATGAGAATTCACCAAGGCATGGTATGGAATTAAAACTGGAAACAAAAAGGACACTATAGCCATGCAGACATGGGCAGGCTCTGTAACTGTCTCTCAGTCATACAGTTCAGGGCACATGATTCCCACTTGTTAACTTCAGCTGGCAGAGACTGGTTGTGCCTCCTATCCATATTCCTGCGATGTCATCAGCTGACTCAACTTCAACAGAATAACTGCATGATGGATCAGGATGCTTGATGCATCCTAATGGCCTTGCCAACTCTAAGCTTCTAACACCTCCTCACTTCTCCCCTCTATGGACTCCACATTGCCTCCAGCACTCCTCACAACTCTTCATCTACCAAGGGGACTTAAGGCTCAATGGTGTGTCTTTTGGGACCATGGCTACGTGCCTGCCTCTCATGTCCCTAAGCACCACCACCTTCTCCCATCTAAATCATCTTGCATATTCTCGTTGTATCCAGATCACCCTGACTCTCTAGACTATGCCAGTTTCCCACATTCTATATTCCTCCTTTTCTATAAGCAAATCATAAAAACCTTTCTCATGTATTACATAGGTATCAACAGATTAAATTGTTTCTCATTGGGGTGTTTCTTTTAAAAATAAGAAAAACTTTTGCACGATAAAGTGTCTGACAAAATAAAATACTTTCACAACAACCCTGATTTTAACTGCTACCTGTGTGGCCTGCGGTATTAATCTGGAGAAATGTCTCTTTCCTCACTGCATGGAAGTGCCAGCTCACTGATATGAACCTTTGTGATCTCTCTTTCACAGGTCTCTATTCATGCCAGTATCGTTTTATGCATCCAGCAGAGTGAAAATGTTGGCCTAACACTGAGAACAGCATGCCTTCATTCACATGTAAATTTTTTCCAGAGTATGGAAATTCTAGACTATAGTTCACACCATGCTCTTATGGTGGGGCCCTGCAACTGGTGCAAATTGAAGTTTTCCTGGATTGACAAATCCAGGCTACTCACATCATGTCTTGCAAATTCTCATCATGTTTTCATATGGCTGAGTGTGCCTAACCAATCATTTTAAATACTGCCATAAACAAAAAGTAGAGGGAAAATCTGTTTTATATGCTGCTGCAGCCATGTTCTTTAACAGCTGAGTAAGGGAGACATCCCAAGCAAAGCATGGCATTGGTATGTCTCCTCTACAGGCTTCTTTCAGTGTAATGAAGTGAATTGTTTTCTGGAAAGTTATAATGTCACACTTTGTAAATTAAATTCTATTCCCTTAAAATATCAGGAACAGGGGCCCGGGAGATAGCATGGAGGTAAGGCGTCTGCCTTTCATGCAAAAGGTCATCGGTTCGAATCCCGGTGCCCCATATGGTCCCCCGTGCCTGCCAGGAGCAATTTCTGAGCATGGAGCCAGAAGTAACCCCCGAGCACTGCCGGGTGTGACCCCCCCAAAAAAAACCAAAAAAAAAAAAAAAGGAAAAAAAAATATCAGGAACAATTTTCCATAATTTCTAATTGACTTTCAACTGAAGTGCTTCTTAATTTAAGCTTTAAATTTATATTGCCTTATGCCAGGGTTTTTTATACTAATGTGCTCTAATACAATAGGAAAATTACTATTTTGTCATTAATATAATTTTTACAGTTCTCTATAAAAATTGACAACATGAAACAGCTAATTTTATACAAGTTGCAATTATTTTAGAGTAGGACATTACTTTATTTCAGAGTGTATCTAGAGATGTGTAGCTTATATGTACAAGAGTTTTTTTCTTAATGTGACTGATAAGCTCTTCTCTAATTTAATTTTTATTTTAGCTCTTGAAGAGACTTGCAAACCAACATAGGTGAATTTTGGAAATCAAAATTCAGGACTGTATCTTGAGAGCTAGAGTCCAGGTCTGGCCTCAGCTTTTGCCTGAAGCCTTATTCATGCTTTTTTTCTGCAGCCTTGCCAATGACTCTTCCTGCAGCCTTGCTCATGCCTTTTGTCTGGAGCTTTGCTCATGCCAGGCCTGGTCTGGCCTACATTGCTTGCTGAATTCCTGTTTGTCTTTCAGCCCTAATTCCTAGAAGTGTAACCAGGGAGGCAGCTCTCACTGATGAGAGGTAGCAGCCAGACTGTGCCAACAAAATCCACAACCTTAAAGTCCCTGAGTAATCCTAGTCTGGAGCACTTAGTTAAATTTAGCAAATTTAATCTTCCCATGTGATATCTCCTTCTAGATTTGCATCATTGTCTTAGTTTTCTGAAATCACTTATTTCTCATAGATTGTCATTGGCTTCTAATTGATCACATCCTGGATTCTATACCATATTCACTTCTTTTAGTCCCATTTCAGACCTACTGAGTCAGAAACTTTGAAGATGATGCGCAAAATTTACATTTTGCCAAATTCCTTGGTTGATTCTTTATACCCAGAGTTAGAGAACTAAGACCATCTCTTCTTTCCTCTTCACGTGGGTCCATGTGTGAGAGTTAACTATGATAATAAAGTCAATTTTTATGATTTAACCAAAAAATATGGCAAATTAAATAGATCCTAGTGACTTTGCAACATTTTTAAATACCTAAATACATTACAGAACACAATAAAGTTTTCCTTGATACATTAGTTCAACAAGCCTTTATATGTTTGACATCATCACAGCTCCTAGTGTTTGGCATTGACTGTGCTCCAGACTATTCTAATGTTCCTATATGGCATGTTGTCATCCATAAAAGTAAAGGAAGTGAGATCATAGAAGTGGATGAGATCATAGAAGATCATAGAAGCACATAGAGCAAGGACTGAACCCCTGGATAGCTATAGTCCTGTCCCTCATTTGGGAGAGAAGGAATAGAGGTGAGTGATCTTTCTCTGCAGAGCACAAATACATCCCCTGAGGTGAGGAATTCCCACAGTTCTGACTGGGGTAGCAAGAATGGCAGAAATGTCTGGTTCTAGATGTGCAGAGGTTCAGTGAGGTGGAAAATAGGCCATTTGTAGAAAAGAGAAAATGAGCCCAAGACAAAGACCACAGATGTATAGGAGGTTGATGACCCCAAAACATAAAATGGGTCACAAATTCTGCACATCCTATCAGATACATAATATTTCTTTTTTTAAATATATTTTATTTAAACACCTTGATTACATACATGATTGTATTTGGATTTTAGTCATGTAAATAACACCACCCATCACCAGTGCAACATTCCCATCACCAAAGTCCCAAATCTCCCTCCTCCCCACCCAACCCCCACCTGTACTGTAGACAGGCTTTTTATTTCCCTCATACAAACTCATTATTAGGATAGTTCAAAATGTAGTTATTTCTCTAAACTCATCCCTGTTTATTGAGCTTCATGAGGGGAACTATAACTTCCAACCCTTCTCTTTTTTGTGTCTGAAAATTATTATTGCAAGAATGTCTTTCATTTTTCTTAAAACTCATAGATGAGTGAGATCATTCTGCATTTTTCTCTCTCTCTCTGACTTATTTCACTCAGAATAATAGATACATAATATTTCTAGTATAGCCTTGATCCCCAGAGAAATCCCCACAAATTCTTTAAATGCACTTTCTTAAAAAATATATTTTAGCCTTTATCATTCCTTGTGTCAACTCTAAAATATCCATAGGTAGCCCTAAAATAAGTCACAGAACCTTTCTGTAATGATCTCATTATTTCTGATGAGCATATATATTCATACCTTCATTGAAGAATAGGACATTGGGTGTGGGAGACTACAACTAACATTATTATTTTCTATTACAGCTAATTTCCCCATGCACACGCACATGTACCACCAAATTCCACAGCAGTTTGTAATCACAGACATTCTGACCATTACCAGAATTCTGCTATTTACAAGAAACATATTGAAGAGAATTTTCTATTCATATCAGTGTTTGCCAAGCTAAAGGAAATGAGCTATTGCATTTAATTACCGAGAACTGAGGTAGGGGAATTATCTAGCACATTTTCAAATATCCAAAGCAGAGCTCAACTCTGTACTCTGAAGATAGGTGGGTTTACCTGCTGTCTGTCATGGAATACCTTCCCCCCCAAAAAATGGGCCTGTGCCCAGATTTTCTGGGCTATGGTGGTGCCCTGTATTCATTTGTTGATTGAATCTGCTCTCTGCTGATGAGGCGCACAGGAACTCCAGAGGGAACCTCAAAGTGCTCATGCTGGCTAAGCACACTTGACTCACTGATTGCTGCTGTGTTCTAGATACAGTATGCTGCCCTGATGACATTGCAGGGAACCAAACAAACACAGGAACTGCCCCAATGCTCCTGATTTACAGAAGATCCTAGGAGAGAATGTAATGTAACCTAGCCCTTCTTTCTTGTCAGGGAGGAACAGAAAGTGTACAGGGAAAGGTAGGTTGAGTATTATGCTGGAAGGTGGTAGAGGCTGGGGTGTGGGTGTGGGATTTTGTGAACAGATGAAAGGAGGAGCCGTGGATGATTATATTATGCCTGTGCAAGTGTCCTACCACCACACATGCTTTGCTCTTTATTGTATCAGGATAGTAAATTGTCCTCATCAGTCAGGCACTCTTCCAGCAGCCAACTCCTTTTTTATTTTAGGTTCTCAATCATTTTTTATTTTTAACTTTTTTTTTTTTTATTTAAGCACCATGGTTACAGACAAGTTGCACTGCGAAGGTGGGTGTGCATTTTACAGCCAGCTCTTCTTAATGAGGCTCTCCTGAGCCTCCAAGTGAGACCAGTCTCTAATTTAGTGTGTGGCACCCCCTGGTGGTTGGATTACTTCAGTTCTCTTTAAAAACAAAATGTTCCTTTAAAAAATGTCTCCTTTACCCAAAAACAAAAACAAAAACAAAAACAAAAAAAAAGTCTCCTTTAAAAAAAAATCTCATGTTTTCGGTACTGTTTTGAATATATAGTTATACCATTCTCCCCTCACAATTATAGCAAAATACATGACTCTGATCACCATTACTTCCATTTATTATCTTATTCCTTCCACTGTTTATTTCTTTCCTTCTTCATCTTATCTTCTTTAAACTACAGTCAAGGGTGATCTAGCATTCACCCTTAAGTACATAACATTGCATTCCCTCATCCAATTAGTCTATATACCACATAAAAGTGATAACATCCTGTGTTTGTTTTCTTCTGACTTACTTCACTCAACACAATATATTTGAGTTCCACAAAGGTTATGGCAAATTAGTTGATATCATTGTTCCTTGCAGCTGCATAAATATGCCATTGTAAATATATGCCACATTTTCAAAATACATTCATCTATTGTTGGACACCTGGGTTGAATCTATATATAACATGCATCAATGAATTCCTGTTGAGCTGACAAGTGAGGCAGGGATTTAGATAGGGATAGAGTATGGGAACACTGGTACAGAGAAGTTGAGCTTGGAGGTGAAATTGATGTTGAAATATTAAATGCTTAAAATTCAACTATCAGTAACAGTGAATTATGAACTGTGTGAATTTTTGTTTTAAATAAAAATATTTTTAAATATTCCCAAACACAGCTTTCTTAGAGATGTTCAAGTTGAGCCAATACTTTGACTCACTTCCCTGCTAAGAAGATAAGGAATAAGGGAAACTGAAGCTCTGCTGAGTCCTACATCCAAAATTAATTTTGTTGTATATCTCCAACCCAGTGTCTTTAATTTCAGACCTCTGAACATTGCCACTATTTGTTATCATATCCTTATAAACCTAATTTTCCATAAAAATTAGAAAACAACTAAATCCGGTAAAGTCATGAAAATGTCCAAGTTTTGTTATAAAATTAACATTGTCTGTACATAATTTCTTTTCACATACACATCACTTACATACTATGACATTTTTATGTATATATGTCCTTATTGGATACCTGGGGATTGAGCCTGTGCTGGTCATATGCTAATTGATGTAGTAACTCTCCAGCCCCACAGTTCTTTTTTCCACACCTGAATAGCTGTAGCAATATCCTCTGTGCTTCCATGTAATCACCATTTGGAGGATAAACTGCTCACAAAGTCATAAATTTTAGAATAGATTGTAGATATCAAAATTAGTCCCAATTATCCAAAGGCCGTACCAGGGGTACCAGGGTGCTCATTTGGATTGGAACAACTTCCCCAGATGGCTGATCCTACACAACCTAAGATGAAACAGAGAAAGTTCATCAGATGGAGACCTTGTGTCATGTTTCCAACTATGGGGAGCCATTTTCAGTGAGCAATGGGACTATCTATCGTAGCTAAAAATAAGTATGAGCTTGGAACAGTGCAAACATGTCCTAAGAATGTGAATGTGCCACCTGAGACAGACCTTATGTTTTTAAGAGCAGACCTTCCTAGCAGTTTTCATACCCTTTTAAGTGAAGAATATAATGGCTCACTCTTAATGTAGACTCACCACCTACTTTCATCAGATAGTTCCAGCAAGGGAACTGGGGTATGAGAGATGTCTCTCTCCTCAAATCTGGGACAAGCACTTCTGCACTGACCTGTAAATGACTCTACTAAGGACTACATGCAATAGCATAACATATGTACAAAAGACACACTTCCAATTTCCTGGGTAGCACCATCATTTGGCGCAAAAGAAAGTCTTCAGGCGGTATTACATAAAGCTGTACTGGGGATACATGAGCTTTGTGTCAAAATAGCCCAGGGCTGGGAATTAAACTCATCCTATTTTTAAATTAAGCATCCTAATAGAGAAGAACAATCTACTGCTGGATGAAAAGAAATTAAACTTAGTTAAAAGATTCTGACACCACAAATGGAGTTTCAAATCTGGAGTACGCTATGGTGATGGTGAGAGGAGACTTGTAGTGACCATCGCACCCAAATTCCTAGCAACCTTACTGTCTTGTGCCAGAACTCCTGGGTCTGTTTAAAACATTTCTGCCAGGTGTGGGGAAAGAAGTAAAATAGGAATTAGGAAAGTGGTTAGATTTTTATTTTATCTTTTAGCAAACTTTAAGGATTATGTTTAAAGTTTCCAAGTAGGATCAACTTTTACCTCCCTAACAAATAGCAATGGCATTTAGAAGCATTAACCCATTGGTTTCTCTTTTGTGTGTCTCTCCAGAAAGAGAAGAAGAGTGGGCTATTGAAATTACTGGCTGGGGCATCAGCTAAGAAGAAATCACGCTCCCCACCTTCCATCTCTCCCATTCATGACCCTCATCTTGCTGTGGATGCCTCTCTCCAAGGTGCAGCAGGGCCAGAAATACCATCACTATCCATTTATGGAAGAGCAGGATCTTGTCCCATCGAAAGCGAGATGCAGGGGGCCATGGGGCTGGAGCCGCTGCACAGAAAGGCTGGCTCCTTGGATCTGAATTTTTCTTCATCTCCTATCAGGCAAGCACCTCTATCCATGGCTGCCATCTGCCCTGATCCCAAACCACTGCCCAGGGAAAGGTGAGGAGGAGAATGGACCTAAGGTCTGGGCTGCATCTGGAAAGTGGGAACAATGGAGATTCATTCTCTGAGGATACCATTAAAAACACATTTTTGCTGACTTTTTCCTGACCTTAGGTGGTGAGTGTATGATAACATGAGTTAGAGAATGAAGTGAATTATATTTTATGATCTGAAACTGTTTGGGTCCTAAGCTTTGGGTTTGAAAATGTGTAACACACGTGGACATAGATAAAAGAGGAAGAGCTCCAGTTAAACAAAAAAGAGAATGATGCTTAAACAATGTGGTAGTGACAGATCATATATTCCTGTGCCCTGGAGTCGACTGAGTCTTGGAGGCCAACAACTCTTCCCAGTGTCCCAGTACCTGTGTGTCTAGCCAAGTCACTAGCTTGACTCAGTCCTTTCTGCTCTTAGAGTTTTTCACATTATACTAACATTGACTTCTGGGGTATTAAACCATACAACATTGCTGATATCTGTTGGTTTTTAAGTCCAAATCAACAATCTCATAGCAGTTTCCAGATCAGGAAACTGGATCCAATTAGGTGACATATCCACTGAGGCCTCCAGTTAGGCAGAATTGGAGGTAAGTGATTTCCCATAAGTGGCTGTATGTGAGTTACTTATCCTTTAAGAATTCAAGTGAGGACTCTGAAGCACTGTGCAAAAAGAAACATGGGTGACTGTTACAACAGGTATGTGCTTCCTCTTAAAATTTTCACTACTAAATCATGCATAGGAGTATAGTTTCCCAGAATAAACAGTACTGGGATTCTTTCCATCTGCTCTCCTGCCTGTCACTTGAGAAAGCCAGCTGAGGCATTGAAACCATAATATCTTGTGATTTGGAGAACATTTGCAAAAAAGACCTATCAGCACTATTCAAAGTACCTTCACACAGCACACAGGACAATTATTTGAGGGTGCCAGCTTCCCTGTACTTAGAATCAGCACTTCAGGAGAATTAGATAAGAGTCCCAAGGAGAGAGATGTGGCTCTGGCCTGCAGGCTTGTGGGTGAGTGAACTCACTGTGCTATTTTCCCTCCAGGTACCGCGTGGTGGTATCCTACCCACCCCAAAGTGAGGCAGAAATCGAGCTGAAGGAAGGGGACATAGTATTTGTGCACAAGAAGAGAGAAGACGGCTGGTACAAGGGGACCCTGCAGCGAACAGGCCGCACAGGCCTTTTCCCAGGCAGCTTTGTAGAGAGCTTCTGACGCACGCTCCACACACCCACTGCCCAGACAAGGGCCTTCTGGGAAGCCCCTAAGACCGGACCGGGCACTGGCCTCATCCAGGGTGTGAAAGTCATACCTTTGCCTCAAAGCTAATTGAGAACTTGCCCCAGGGCTGTTCTCCAATAAAATGCCTCCCACTGTGGCAACTAAAACAGCATCCTTGGGACAGGAAGAAGCTGGTGCCTCTTGAATTTGCTGTGACCTGCTGTGACTGACCTGCTGGCCAATCTGCACAGGTAAACCTTGCAGATGGACTGCGGACTTGGGATGGGGCATGGCCAAAGAATTCAAAGAATGGCCTATACTTGATCATGTCCCCCCCTTCCCCATCATCTCTATATACCTCAGTCACCCACCAGCTAGTTTCTGTCTGCAAGGGTGTCCCTGGTGGAGGATCTTCTGCAGGCCCTGGAATCCTACACAAATCATGGCAGTGATGTGGGCCCAAGAAGCCCCTGCTGGGCATTGTTTTTCCATCAGTATTATCAGCACCACCGTGTTCTGCCACACTGTCTCTTCACATGGCTTATTTCTTACAACATCTTTTTAATGTAAAGCTGTAGACTTTCTATATTTCTAATAGGTCCTACATTACCTATTTTTCATACATCTGGTGCTGCCTTTTTGTAAAAACTAGAGATGACTTGGTTGAGCTTGAACTTAAAAAGCTGTCTGAAGAGGCGTCAAACAGGCAGACATTATATATTTGCCATGAGTGCATTTTTGGAGAATCCAGACAGCTTCTGTGCTCAGCACTAATGTGCTGCCACCACTGAGTGGTGATAGGGACACAATCCTATGGTCAGAGGGCACTTAGCAAAAGCCACTTTCTGTCAACCCTGACCAAAGACCCTGGCTCTGTCTAGACAGTGATAATCATTATTAGAATGTTTCAAGGAAAGACCACTAAAACTGCCTGGCTTTGTAGCAGTAAAAAAAAAAAGCACATGAATGTGGAACCCAGCCCAGGCAAGTGACTGTCCCTATGTTACATTTAGAGAGAATGCTACAACTAGCATTTTCAAAATAGAATGTTTTCCTCTGGAAATGTACAGTTCCTAGCCAATTGTAATTTACTACGTTGTTAAGGCTTTGGTTTTTAATAAATATTCACTCCCCTGGAAAGCTTGTTCTATAGACAGAAATCACAGAACAGGGGTAGGAGACAGGACTGGGAAGATAGGACAGTTAGGAAGAGAGAGTAGGGGAGGGCTCTGATAATAAGTCTTTCTTAAGGTAAGATTCCCCAGAATTTTTCCTGAGTGCATAGTGGGCTCCTCACAGCAGCAGCTGACTATGGGAGCCCATTGTGATGCATTCCTACATATTCTTAGGAGCATTACCTCAGAAAAACACTCTAGCAGCTCAGAGTCCCAGAGCAGGCAAGATCTCACTCTGAATTTTTCCCAAACCAATCATGTTTTCTTTAACTCAGCTAAATAAACTCTTCTCGTAACATAGCCTTGCCTGGTTGTTAAGACTGCCATGAAACCAGGGCATCCAAGCCTCTGCTGGCATGATGCCTCCAAATTTACTCCAAAGTTTCTCTTTTGGAATGTGCTTTGACTATTTTCTGCTGTCTGGGGTTACCACGATGGCAGGCTGATATCTAGAGAAAAGATTTTTTTTCTTCTCTAGAACACATAGATTTAACATGATTTAAAAAACTGTTTTCAAAATCTAATAAAGATTATTCTAGTGGCTACCCACTTGCCATGGATCATCAGAATAGTTGCTTATTGTTCTCAGATTTATGGTTTCAAATCATACCATCGTAGAACAGCAGTAGTGCATTTTCCATGTGTGTAGCTGACCTAGGATGGACTCAGGTTCGATCTTCAGCTTTCATATGGTCCTCCAAGCCTGCCAAGAGTGACCCTTGAGTCCTCCAAGCCTGCCAAGAGTGACCTTTGAGTGCCATCTGGTATGGACCCAAAACCAATAAATAAATGAATGATAAAGCCATGTCATCACCAAAAACTTGCATATATTAACAGATTGAGTGAGATATATTTTCCAACAGAACCAGAACCAAATGAAATTTCTGAGAATAAAAAAAAATTTTTTTCAAATAAAAGCAGTTACCAAGCAACAGTATAGACTAATTTAGACTGCTTTCCTTTTACCACCTGCCCACCTAAGTAAGTAGGAATTTCTGACCAGACTTAGTGGCATGGTGCAGCATCCTCCAGCAATGCCAACCAGGAGGTGGGGGTTAGGAAGTGCATACACACCCAACAGAGAGCTGCAACAGGCAGGTAGATGTCTATGCCAGGCCTCACCTCATCTGGCCATTGGCAAACTAAGGGGTAGGATTACCTTGGGATAGAAT
>PVKC010005358.1:0-33389 GCA_004027635.1 Crocidura indochinensis | reverse complement strand
TTCCTTCCTTCCTTCCTTCCTTCCTTCCTTCCTTCCTTCCTTCCTTTCTTTCTTTCTTTCTTTCTTTCTTTCTTTCTTTCTTTCTTTCTTTCTTTCTTTCTTTCTTTCTTTCTTTCTTTCTTCCTGTCAATGCTCAAGAGCAACTTGAACCATGATCATTATTATCACAGTCACATTCAAGTAAAATGTGTTTCCTCTTGTATTATCTCTTTCAGAATCATTTTCCCCAATTGATTAGTGGTTCTATACTTGCACCATTATCTCCAAATTTCAGGCCTTTGAATTGACTCTTGAATTTTTTTCATAGTTTGGTAAAAGTTTTCTGATTGTGTTTTCCTTACTTGCAACATTTGCACTTATGAATCTATGAAACAGGATTTTTGATGGATGAGAGATATCAGTCACAGCTGGCAGTGCTGAGGAATCCTCCTGACTCTGGACTCAGGAACATTACTAGTGGTGCTCAGGTGACCTTTCTGTAGAATTCAAAGGACTGTCAGGCCTTCTGCAGGTGTTATGTGCACTCAACCCTCTGAACTCTTTTGCTAAGCTCAAGATCATATGTATCTAAGATGCTTTTGAACCAATTGTCCCAATAATTTAATTTACTTTTCAGGCCCTCAGATATAGCACAGTGTGTAAGGTTCTTGCCTTACATACTGCTGACTCAGGCTCTAGCTCCAGTATCACATATACCGTATTTTCCGGAGTATAGAATGACCCCCCCTAATTTTAGACTTCCTCTTTGACTCTGGCCAATCTGAGCAGGCTTTTTACACTGTAGATTCGGGTCCAGAACATTGTCTAATTTGCATGCATAAAAGCCTGCTTGGATTGACTGAGTTAGATAGACGGTTTGAGCAACCTTACAGTGATTCGTGCAGGATCGAGTTGGAAATTTCGTTTTGTGGCAATATCCAGACAATTTTCGTTTAGCGGCATATCGAAATTTTTTTTGGGATATACTCAGTGTATAAGACGACCTCCGATTTTCGGTTCATTTCATAAGTTGTCTTATACACTGAAAAATACGGTAACCCTATAAGCTCTGCCATGAGTAAGCTGAATGTGTCTCCAAACCAAAAAACAAATTTTCTAGATAAAATGATTTGACTCTGTTCTTGGAAATAGTAAACACTGACTGTTAGTCCCTAACATATTTCCCTAGAGCCATTAAATCCAAGGAAGTTGGCTAATTCTGGAGATAGTCAAATGAAAACTTTAAAACAGAAGTATGGGTAGCTGACTTGAAGTAGTAACTCTATGTCAAATAGTTGTAGGTTAAGTATCTTCAAAGAGGATACAAAATAAAAATACAAACTGGAAAACATAAATATTACAGAGAAAAACCCAACACCTCCCTGTGCAGTCCTGTTAGAATTTGGACTTGCCATGAGGTATTGAAGCCAGGAGTAACTCCTGAGTGTCACAGGGTATGGCCCCAAGACCAAAATAATAAAATAAACATAAAAAATAAAAAGAAGCCCTGAGTGTTTTAGGTTCACCTTTCCAACAGGTTGATTAATTAGATTATTTCTGAGCTTAGAGCTTCAAATGACCATTCAACTGACCACAGGAAGAGATGTAACTCAATGAATGAAATCAACAAAGTAGATCAAGCCAAATCCTGAAAAGAAAATTTTCATATGCCTTTTTACTAAAATGAGCACATTAAAATTTTTTAATATGCTTATTTAAGCACCATCATTGCAAACATGTTTGTAGGGGCCCGGGAGATAGCATGAAGGTAAGGCGTTTGCCTTTCATGCAAAAGGTCATCGGTTCGAATCCCAGTGCCCCATATGGTCCCCCGTGCCTGCCAGGAGCAATTTCTGAGCATGGAGCCAGGAGTAACCCCTGAGCACTGCCGGGTGTGACCCAAAAACCAAAAAAAAAAAAAAGCAAAAACATGTTTGTAGTTGGATTTCAGTCATAAAAAAGAATACCTCCCATCACCAGTGTAATATTCCCATCACCAATGCCACCATTTCCCTCCTCCCCTACCCCCAACCTATATTCGAAACAGGCATTCTATTTCTCTCACTTATTAACATTGTCAAGATGGTTGTTATAGTAATTATTTTTTTTTAACTGCAGTCATCACTCTGTGGTGAGCTTCAAATTGTGAGCCAGTACTTCTAGTCCTCAGCTCTGTTGTCTCTGGGCATTATTATAATGATGCCATTTATTTTTCTTAAAACACATAGATGAATGATACTATTCTGTGTTTATATGTCTCCCTCTGACTTATTTCATTCAGCATAATAATTTCCATATCCTTCCATATATAAGAAAATTTCATGACTTCATCTCTCCTGATTGTTGCATGATATTCCATTGTGTATATGTACCACAGTTTCTTTAGCCATTCATTTGTTGAAGGGCATCTTGGTTGTTTCCAGAGTCTGGCTATTGTAAATAGCACTGCAATGAATATAGTTGTGAGGAAGGGATTTTTGCATTGTATTTCTGTTTTCCTAGTGTATAACCCTAGGAGTGATATGGCTGGATCATATGGAAGCTCAATTTCCAAGTTTTTGTTTGTATATTAGTTTTTGTTTTGATTTTGGGCCACACCTGATGATGCTTTGGAATTACTCCTGGCTATGTACTCAGAAATCGCTTCTGTTAGTGGGAACCTTAGATGATGCAGAGATCCAATCAGGTCTGGATCAGCATTGTGCAAGGTAAACACCCAACCGCTGTGCTATAGTTCTGGCCCCAATTTCTATTTTTTTTTTTTTGAGGAATCTCCATATTGTTGTTCATAAAGGCTGGAATAGATAGCATGCTCACCAGCAGTGAATGAGAGATCCTTTTCCCCACGTCTTTGCCTGCACTGATGTTTTTGTGATGTGTGCCAGTCTCTGTGGCATGAGATGATACTTCATTGTTTGAATTTGCATTTCCCTGATGATTAGTGATGTGAAGCATTTTTTCATGTGCCTTTTGGCCATTTGCATTTGTTCTTTGAGAAATTGTTCATTTCTTCTTGATGGGGTTAGATGTTTATTTTCTTGTTAAGTTCAGTCAGTATCTTGTATATTTTCGATATTAGCCTCTTATCTGCTGGGCATTTTGTGAATAATTTTTCCCATTCTGTGGGAGGCTTTTGTATCCTACGCACTATTTCCTTTGAGATGCAGAAGCTTCTCAGCTTAATATAGTTCCATCTTTTTTTTCCGTTTCCACTTGTTTGAAGACTGATGTTTCCTCCTTGAAGATGTCTTTAGTCTCAATGTCATGGAGTGTCTTACTTAAGTGCTATTCAATATGCCTTATGGTTTCAGGTCTGATATCAAGGTCTTTAATCTATTTGGATTTGACATTTGTGCATGGTGTTAGATGGAGGTCTGAGTTCACTTTTTTTGTATGTGGTTGACCAGTTGTGCCAACACCACTTATTGAAGAGGCATTCCTTGATGCGCACATTTTTTAAAAAAATAATTTTTATTTTGACTAAATGGATTACAAATCTTTCACAGTAATATTTTAGGTACACAGTGACATTGAATCAGGGGCATTCCCACCACCAGTGTTGTCCTCCCTCCACCCCTGTTCCCAGCATGCATCCCATATATGCCCTCTTTTGCCCCCCCCCCCAGGTGCTAGAATAAGTAGTCCCCTCTATGTCTAGCTCATTGTAGATTTTCCTATAAAATCCTAAATTGATGACATATCAGATTTCTGTAGTACTTCCCAGTTTTCTTCTTGTGTCCTTTACGTGCTACCAGTTTTGATTATTTATTATTATTATTATATGTTATAATTTTTGCCTTCCACCAAAATATTGGTTGATGGATGGATGATAACAAAGACTGTTGCCTTTTTAAAATTTTTTTGATAATTTTGGGGCATACCCAGTGGTTACTCCTGGCTATGCACTCAGAAATTGCTCCTGTCTCAGGAACCATATGGGATGCCAGGGATTGAACCAAGGTCTGTTCTGGATCTCCGCCTGCAAGGCAAACACTCTACCATAGTGCTACCTCTCTATTCCCACACTTTTTTTTTTAAAATATAGGAAGCTTGTCTTATGACTTGAATGCACCTTTTGGTGAACGGTGGATAATGACAGAGCATGCATGTTAATATCAAATGTTAAGACCAAATTCAAGATCAGTCTTACTAATAATATAGCTACCAAGAGTTCTAATACACATGGTTTAGAATTTTCCAGAAGTTATATCAATTAAGTGTTATCAGTTTCTATCTGATTATATGTTACCATGAATTATATAAAGACTTTAGTTCCTTGCTTCTTGACTGGAGAAGGCAGGAGTCTCAAACTCAGTTTACCTGGGGGCTGCAGGAGCAAAGTCGGGGTGATCCTTGAGTGCAAAGTCAGTAGTAAGATTTGAACATTGGGGGATGTGACCCAAACAACTAAAACAAAACAAAACAAAACAAAAAAAGATTCCTCTATGGCAGGGCCACAAAATGTTGTACGGAGGGCCATTTGCAGCCCGTGGGCAGCGAGTTTGAGACACCTGGGCTAGAGGAATATGTGTTACATGGTATCAATCATTTTGGAGTTGAGAGATTTAGATAAAACAAGAAAGCTTTGCTTAAAAAATAAAATAAAATGTAGCAACTTAGGGATAAATTTCGATGTGAAATATTATTATGCCATGTTTATTATGTTAAACAGATTGGGTTTAAATATAACCTGTGGAGAGTGACTAATGATTTGTATGCTTAGCTTATTAGTGAGAGACATTTCTAATTAATTTAGCTTTTAGACTACCAGACAATTGAGCATTTGAGGTGGATTGAGGACAGTGTGAGTAGAAAGCCATGTGCTTGATGCTAGGGCAGAAGGTCACCTGCATAATGGGTGATAGAGATGACAACCTCTTAGAGGGTATCCCATACAGATTATCCAAAATAGGTTGAGAATCACTTCTGCAGAGTAAGATAGACCAGTGTGGGCTAACGAATCAAAATAAATTGAGAAGGGCACCTTGGTTGTTTCTAGATTCTGGCTATTGTAAATAGCACTGAAATGAATATAGGTATGAGGAAGGCATTTTTGTATTGCATTATTACAAAGAGGAAAAAGTATTCCTTTCTCAGTGAGAAAACATTCGCCTTAATCAATCACCTTAATCAAGCATGCGGTGTGAATCTCACCAGGATTCACTGAGGAAAAACAAAAGTCATTTTGAGACATTGCTCTTTGTATTCAAAAGGCAATTGCAAATTGGGGGACATTGTACAAAATTATCAATTATTAGTGATGTGGAGCTCTTTTTCGTGTGTCTTTTGGCCATTTGTTTTTCTTCTTTGAGAAATTGTCTGTTCATTACTTCTCATTTTTTATGGGGTTAGATTTTTTTTTTATTGTTGAGTTCAGTCAGTACCTTGTATACCTTTATTAGCACTTTACCTGATAGGTATTAGGTGAATAGTTTCTCCAATTCTGTGGGTGGCGTTTATATCCTAGGCACTATTACCTTTGAGGTGTAGAAGCTTCTTAGCTTAATATAGTCATAGTATTTCAAGTTCAGAGACATTTAATTTTAAGGTTTTATTCATATTAAAAATAAAGTTTTGTTCACATTTTAAAACTAAACTTAGGCTCAAAGAAGTGAAGTAACTAGTTCAAGGCAATGCGTCCAGGAAACAATATTAGATTTAAAAATACATCATTAGTGATAGTAATGACAATAGGATAGTAGAAAAAGGATAGCAACATATAAGGAATGGAGAAAATTTAATTTTCCTTTTGGAGGGAACATGGAGAGCCCGTGAGAACATGATGGTGGAAATAGGGAGTTTGGAACTGAAAACAGAACTTAATAAGCAAAGAGAAGCACTAATAAAAAGTATCACCAGAAAAGAGAGAGAGGGAGAAAGAGAGAGAGAAAGAGAGAGAGAGGAGAAATAGCTCAGAATTTGGTTGTTGAATATCAGGTCAGCTTTCGGGATAACATCCAATTATCACCATCTTCTGTATAATCTTTATGATTTGAACTGAATCTGAAGACTGGCTTCAATGCAGCAAAAGTGAGAAATGTCCTTTGAGGTACAAAAAGTTGTAACTTCTATTTTTTCTGACAAGATATTGTTCTTTGCTTCTATCAAACAAACTGCCATGATGGACCATGTGTCAAAAAACATAGGTCACAAAACAGCTAACAGCCTGCAAGAACTGAGGTCCTGAACTCAGCTATGGACAAAGAGTTTTTTCAACAACCAAGAGAATGAACTTGAATGCATATCCTGACCCAGTAGAATTTTGATTACTCTTAGAAGAGCCCTTGGGGTAACACTGAGATTGGAGCATCTGAGAATTCTCCCAGATTCATATTTAGATGTCTGGATTCTTCTCTAGAACTAAGATAATGAATGTGTTCTTGGCTGCTAAGTTTGGTACAACTCTACAATTGGTCTTTGTTATTTAGGGATGCTGTAATTGCAAATCTGTATACTGAAGTTTACTTCCATAGTTAACTGTGGGCAAGAGAGAAAGGTGAATTGCTTGATATACAAAATATCCCCAATGGAGGATAAAAAGTTCCAAAAGGGATGTTGGGGGCATTGCTCTCCTTGGAGGTTCAGAGAGATAAAGGAGAGCAGTCATGAATGTCTGATACCAAAATATCCTTTTTCATGATTATATGTCAAAAACTGAAAAAGAAACTGACTTTGCCTGGCTAGATGAAGTTATTTTGGATGAATGTGAATAAAACTGTCCAGGAAACTTGATCTCAATGGACAATCTTCTTGCCTGTAAAACTCAGAGCTGTGTGAGGATTGATATGCCAACAGGCACCAGTTAATTACAGCTCTGTGACTGTAGAGGATGATGGAACCATAATAGGTTCTGGCAGCTACAGATGGTGATGTGTCAACATAGGGATATGGTTATTCAGGGGAAGTTGGGGATGGCAATGGCCGCTTCGAGACCAAAAGTACCCTTCCCCCAATCTTCTATGATTTTCTATGACCGAAAGCTTTTTAGGATGGTTAAAGTTTAATGCCCTCCCCACCTCATTTATTATTTATTTATTTTTGGTTTTTCGGGTCACACCGTTTGATGCTTAGGGGTTACTCCTGGCTAAGTGCTCAGAAATTGGCCCTGGCTTGGGGGGACCATATGGGACACCGGGGGATCGAACTGCGGTCCTTCCTTGGCTAGCACTTGCAAGGCAGACACCTTGCCTCTAGCGCCACCTCGCTGGCCCCCACCTCATTTATTTTAACTTTACCCACAAAAGATTATCTTAGATTCAGAGTTTTAATTAGGCTCCCAACCTCATCTTGCATATTTATTCTACCTCTGCATTACTTGAATGAATCTGCCAAATCCTTAAAAAAGCTTGTTACTTACATAAATACCATTGTTCTGTGTGTGCGTGCATATCTGACACACATGTATTAGTGTAGTAGTTAAGTAATTTATGTGCTATAAAATTGAGCTTTCTTTTATTTTTACACTCTGCTCTGTAATTTAAGTATTGTCCTTGCCCCTGTGTTGGATACCTTGCCTTCAATTCCCAGTCCCTTAGTTAATCAAAGGAAATGACTGTAAGAGCCCACCATGTAGAATCACACCTTTCATTTATCTGAAACTGTCTCCTTTCCTTTGCCTGACAAAAGACCTGATCCCCAGAACTCATTTCTAGACCATAACAACATGCAACATCTTACTTTTTGTAGAGAAACTTCTTATAGTGTGATTTCACTAGTTTTTTTGAGAGGCAATATATTTTTATTTTCAAAGAAAAATAACTGGATATTTTTAACTCTGACTTTGTTTGATAATATGAAAAAACTAAAACTATAATGTCACTTAATGTATTTTATTTTTATTATTGTTTAGGGTGGGTTGTTAGTTTTGTTGGAGGGCATTCCTAGTGGTGCTCAGGGCTTACTCCTGGCTTTGTGCTCAGGAATCACTCCTATTTGAGCTTGAGAGAAAACATGATATGTTGGGATCAAATTGAGTTAATGCAAAGCAAGCATCTTATTGCAAAAATCCTGACTGTGCTCAGAGCTTACTCTTGGCTCTGTACTGAGGATCGTGGGAGGAACTCTATGTAGTACAAGAGAATGGGTCTGGCCAGCTGCATGCCAACAAGTGTCTTACCCACTCTTCGGAGACCCTTATTGCTTATATTTTAACTTAATGATAAATATCTACTATGAAAAGGAAATGGATAGAGAAAGGGAAAGTTGATAAAATCAAGTGATCATGAAACATAGAGATGCTTCTTACCCAGAGTGCACATAACACATTTCAAAAACTTTGGATCTTGAGGCGTGAAAAGTAGAAATGAATAAGGAATAAAGTTTGGTTATGGCCACATCTGGTGGTACTCAGGGATCACTCCTAGCAGTGCTGGGGGATCATATGTAGTGCTAAATATTGATCTCAGATGGAACTTCCTCCTTGTATTATCTTTTGGCTCTAAAGGGAATAACGTTTGTGGACAAGAAAATTCAAATTTATATTGTCTTCAATATCATGTGCCGAGCTTGACTAAAATCCAGAGCAAATTAAAGCTAAAGAAAGATTCTTGTAGATGCAAAGAAAGAGTCATAACTGTGGAATTATTTTTATTTCTGAATTACATAGAGGCTTTATAGATATAGTGTTGCTACATTTTGTTATATAATTAATTTACAATATTTAGGGAGAATGTGTTCATTTACCAAACAAAGTCGAATCTTTCCTTTATTCTGAACAATCCAATACACGGTAAAAATAATCTTTAAAATATAAAAGATTAATTAATTTGTATACATCTAAAAGATTCTAAGAGAGCAGACTAGTTAGGCATTGTGATTAGATGAGAATTGCAAATAAGCTCAACAGATAGTTACTACATCTGATATTTCAATGAGTTCTTCACACACAGACTGAGATATATCACACAGACTAGAGCATGTCTTAGAAGATAATACCCCCAAAACGTTGTATGGCTTCAAGAGGAACTTTGTACTGCCTTCCCATTCTACACTCAAACACACTCTCATGAATTTGTGCATATTTTTATTTATTTTATCACAGCACTCAGCAAAGGATAGTTGCAGCTTTAGAAAAACAATACTTTTGTTCCCATGACCCTTTTGTCCCCTTCACTACAATTTTACAAGAAAAGTGCAAAAACAGTTCTCAGAAGTTAGAACCCAAGCAAGAATGTTCAGAATGCAAGAGTTAATTAGCTAATGATGCAAAATGTTTATAATGGTCTCTACCTATCTTCTAAAGTTATTATATTTTTTAGATTCTTCTAGGAGTCTAGTTATCTGTACTGAGCTTACACGCAGCTTTTCTCTAGCATGTGCAATTATTTCATGTTCTTAAGATAATAAAAAGAGTAGATACGTATAAGATGGTTAAAAGGCCCATAAAGCAACCACAATAGAATCATTAATCAAGAGATATGTTGTTATTTCCAAGTAGATGAAGCTTCAAAGAAAATGCGAATGGTGAAGTTGTTGCATGTTTGGTTGATTGTGAGAAAAATCTGCTATTAACAGTTTTAATTAGGACCTTAAGGTCCTTGTGCCCAAGTGAACACTGGCTTCTATATTCCTTATGTAGAAGGGTCTGCTGTACTCAGTTTCCCAAATGGAATATGACTGAGGAAAAGGAAGCTTTGTGAACAAGGATGCCAGGGCAACACTGAGCTAATATGGGTGAACTAGTCAGGACATTTGGTCTCTTTAGGTAAATTCTAAACTCTCCTGAGGCTTGTCATTTTGATGTCCAAAGGTAAAGATGGGCTCTGAGAGATAATGTGCACTAGGGTTTTTCTACCTAACCAGCCAGTTGCTATGAGGAAGGAGAGGCAAAATAATATACAGCACACCAAGATATCAGGTGGAACAGGCGTAAGAGGGAAAATATGATTTGTGGACAGAAGCAAGATAACCTGTATCTATGTGAGCATGTCTGAAAGCTAGATCAAGAGATGGACATGGAGCAAAGGAGACCAAAGAAATTCAGTGCCTGTGCAAAATATCTCTACTTCAGAGTATCTCCAGTTTTGGTGACCCAGGACTTAAAAATGTTCTGGAAAACTCTTCTAAATGAAGTTACCACTTTCAAGCTAAGGTGGAACCCCATTTTCCAGGCTAATTTTTTATCTTTATTTTTTTAAATTTTTTTTTTGCTAGATGGTTAGGAATTAGTGATACTGATACTGGAGACTACAAATGATTTCAGAATCAGGTTAGTTAACCTCTGGCCAAAGAGAAACTTTACTTTGGGTTTAGTAAATACAACCTCAGTCAAGATGAAAGCCATATATGCTTAGACTATGGATGCCAACATTTTCCTTGAAAAGAATAAGTCTGTTTCTAGATTTTGAGATATTGTTTCATAAATACAGATAGTAGGAGTGGTGGGTGAGGCTATGTGTGCTGAGCAGGGTCAGCGCCCTTTCCTGGGAGAGACAGTAAATGTCTCAACAGCAGAGGAATTGAAGTGGAAAAAGAGCAAAAGCAGAAACCCAAAATGACAGCTTACTTAAGTGAGTCTGCCTTCTGTGGAAGCACGGTGAATGAGTAAAGCTTTATTATGTGACACTGATGGCAATTCATGTGAACAACCATGGTTTTATGTCGATGTCTGGTTTATGGTGTTTATGGCTGTATTAAGCAAGTTTAGGATTTTACTTATTTGGGGGTAGGATAGCCCAATATGTCATAGGGCCAGGGATCAACCCTAGAGCTTCTGCAAACAAAGCATGTGCTCCAGCTCCAACTTTAGGATTTTAAAGTTGGAGTTAGTGGGGACAATTTACCTAGAGAGCATGAGACCTGTGTATTTTAGCTTTAAACTTGTCACCAGGAGAAATCCATCTAATCTATAGAAACAAATCCACTAGTAACTAGTAGTGAATTAAAGTTATCTCATCAGTCAATCCCTGTCCAATAAACAAAACACAAGTGCACAAAATATTAGAATGGAAGGTTCTACTTTCTTGCTAAGGTTCAACTAAAATCTTTGAGGCACATAATTGGCAAAATAGGAAAATACACACTTTCCAGAAACATGTTAAGAGTAAACAAATTCCCTTACTGTTTTTCCCCTTAGAAATGTAGAATGGCACCAGGTAAGTGCTAAGTGTTTGAAAAGTACCATCAGCCCTGCCTTTTCCTTGTAGGATTCAGCAGAACTCCAAAGCGGACATGAAGTTTCTTCTCCCAGTTGCGTTGCTTAGGGTTTTTCTTTCAGTTTCAGGTCCATACTTTGGGAAAAAAAAAGAAGAAAGAAAAATAGAACCACATGAGAAACATTTAGTAATTGTTTATATGGGTGGGATATGCTTGTTTACTCTATACCCCCTGTCAGACAATTGACCAAAATAAATTATGCAAATTACTAGACAGATCTGGTTAAAAAAACTGTCTAGTTTCTAAAGCTTTTACTAAATAGAGAATCTTGCATATTTTACAGAATTGTTTCTGGAAGCACTTTTACGTTTTTTAAAAATGAGATAGGACTGCAAAGACTGGTGTGGACATCTATTCTTAACATAAATTCAGGTAAGAAAGGTAATGTTTAAAATCATGAATCTTTTTATTTTAAATATATAAGTCTTTCCTACTGGAGAAAATAAAATTAACTATCTAATACCAATACTAAATCTTAAGAGAGAGATTAATAATAGATTCTAAAGAGAAAAAACCATTCCCTATCCACCAAAATTTTCTTCCAGAAAAAAAGATAATTTTCATAGGGACCATCTGCTTCCAATTGAGTCATATCCAGCCATATAATTTATAAATTGTTTGCATTCCCAAAATTTTACCTGAAAGTTATTTTTAGATTTATTTAATGAGGATAATGCTTATAATCTATAAAAAGTGTGTTTTTGGGAAAGTCTACTGTGTTGAACCCATCTAGAAAATAAAACCAAAGTTGTCTTTGGACACTGTTATTTTCCACCTGCCTGTGAGTGAACACATCACCACCTCCTGGAACTTACCAGAGAAGAAATAAGCTACAATTAGTGTATGTGGTATTTAGAATAATTGCATGAAGAAATGCAATAGTCTAAATGGGAGTTGTCCCAAACACCCTTAGCCCTAGAGTATAGCAAGGAGATGAAAAGAAACAGAGGAGAAAAAACTCAAATATGAAAGGATGGTGCCCAGGGCCCAAGAGGTATCAGGTGCATTGGTAGTGTTAAAAATGGGCAGTAATAGAACAGAACTTTCAGAACCATAAAGACTCTATCCTAGGCTTTGTCCCATGACTTGTGCAAATATCAAGATCTCTAATTACAGAGGCCTGATTTTATCATCCACAATGGAGCGGAAAGTTTCCTGGCACTATAAAAAAGACCTTGAGGTGTGAAAATGAGCATGTATGGAGCATGCAATTGTTCCCATGACAGTATGCTTCAAGGGCAGAGAAACCCTGTATCTCTTAGGCCAAGAGAATTCCCTTTCTAATATCCCCAATACTTACTGTGCCTATGCAAAAAAAGAAAGGAAGGAAGGAAGGACAAAAGAAAGAAAGAAAGAAGAAAGAACGAAAGAAAGAAAGAAGAAAGAAAGAAAGAAAGAAAGAAAGAAAGAAAGAAAGAAAGAAAGAAAGAAAGAAAGAAAGAAAGAAAGAAAGAAAGAAAGAAAGAAAGAAAGAAAAAGAACGAAGAAAGAAAAACACAAAACCTTGCCACACCAGCCCTCCTTCCTCTTTTTTTTCTTCATTCTTGTGGTTATTATTTGGTTATTTTTGTTGTTGTTGCTGCTGCTGTTGTGCCTTTTTTGTAGTTGCTGGTTTTGTTTTTTTGTTTGTTTTGTTTTGTTTTGTTATATTTTTCTTCTTTTATCCCTTTCTTTCTTTGAATTGATATTACAACCTCTAGAAAGAATCCTCTCAGTATTTTTTCTCTTTTTTATTTTCCTTTTATTTTTCAAACAGACCACATAACTTGAATCATCTTGTTCTGCTCATAAATTGAGGGGGGTGGGAAATTGGATGGTATCAGGACCAAAACACTTATATGAACATTGAGTAGAAATAAAAAATGATAGGACTTAAACACCAAACTCAAAGTCAACAACAACAGAATTGATACCCAACCTACAACAAGCTATACATAGAGAGGAGCAGTTACACTAGCATTCTGAGGGGCAAAGGAGGGAGATAAAGGATGCATGCTGGGAACAGAGGGGGAAGGATGACAACACTGGTGATAGGAATGCCCCTGATTCATTGTCACTTAAATATTAATTACTTAAATGTTGTTGTGAAAGATTCGTAATTCACTTTGTTCACAATAAAAATTTTTAAAAAATGAACAGAACTAAATAACCAAGCCAAAGACAACAACAATGGAATCAAGAGATCCAAACTTAAAATGGGCTCATACTGGCAGATTCGGGGTAGAGGAGGTAGTATAGGATGTACTTGGGGAACATTGTGCTGGGACACTTGTCACAAACATAGAGGGGAACATGTTTTTATTTTATTTTATTGAAACCATTGTGATTTACAAAGTCCTTCATAGCTGGGTTTCAGAAATACAGTGAATCAGGGAAGATCTCACCAACAGTGTCGACCTCCCTTCACCAATGTACCTCAATTACATCCCATATTACTCAAAACTTTAGCAAGGAGGTAATTTTATTTTCTCATTGTAATCCCTTGATCTCTTTCTAAATTGCTGCTTCAGAACAGATGTTTCTTGATTTTATTTTGGCTTATTTACTTCTCATTTAAATGTTCTTCTTATTTGATGACTGAAATTTTAGTCTTTCTCACATGGTATTAGTTTTTTTCCCCAAAGTCTATTTATTAAGCATAATTTGCTACATACTGCATATAAAAGAATGTGGGTCAGAATATTTAAATCATCCTGAGAGTTTAAAGTACAGTCAATCTTTTTTACCTAGTCCACTTTAAAAAGCCAACAAATTTTTTTACTTTCTTTTTTTTTTTTTAATTTTTGGTTTTTGGCCCACACCCAGTGACGCTCAGGGGTTACTCCTGACTATGCGCTCAGAAGACGCCCCTGCCCCATATGGGGCACGGGGGATCGAACTGCAGTCCGTCCAAGGCTAGCGCGGTAAGGCAGGCACCTTACCTCCAGCGCCACCGCCCAGCCCCCTTTACTTTCTTTTTAAATTGTAGCTGAGGTATTTGAGTTACAATATTTATGTTTAAGTTTATAGTGTAGAAAATTATTGCCTAACCATCCTTGTATCAATTCCAGTCTTCCTCTCCTCCTGCCCATAATCCTACTCGGTAATTTCAGTTCTGAATTCAAAATCTAATGTTGTTTTGTCATTAGCTCTAGGCATTTCCCTGCTTTGTTTCTTTTCCCCTTTGTTTTAGGGCCATACCCAGCAGTGCTTAATTTTGTCTCTGTACTCAGCAATCACTCCTGAGAAGAGAGCCAGGAATAAGTGGGAGGACTTGGGAAATATATGAAGTACCAGTGATCGAACCAGATCAGTCACATGGAAAGCAAATGCCTGCCCACTGTAATCTTTCTC
The DNA here is from genome assembly GCA_004027635.1 of Crocidura indochinensis. Lineage (NCBI taxonomy): Eukaryota > Metazoa > Chordata > Mammalia > Eulipotyphla > Soricidae > Crocidura > Crocidura indochinensis. Next base: position 18,923 of record PVKC010005358.1, on the reverse strand, counting down.
CACTCCCTTTTGCTTTGTTCCTATATATGAATACATACATACATACATATATATACATATATGAATGAGATCATCTTGTCTGTGTCTTTTTCCCTCTGACTTAATTCACTTAACATACAGTGTCTATAGTTCCATCCAAGGTGTAATGAAAAACAGGATTTCATATTTTGTCACAGACAAAAAAAAAATAAAAGTATTCTATCGAGGATGTGCACCTACTCTTTTCTTTGGGGTTGGTTTGGTTTTTTTTTTTTTTTGGTAATTTCCTTGTGCCCCACTCCTCTGTCCTTGTACACTTAACACTTTCCAAATATTGACTTTTGGAGTCAGGGCTTATTCCTGACTCTTTAATCATGGATCATTGTTAGGAGGGCTCAGGAGAACCATAGGTGGTACAAGGGATCAAACCCTGGTTCACTGCATGCTAGGTAAGAACCCTCTGCTCTGTACTATCACTCTAACCTTCATATCTTGACTATTTTAAACCTTCTGCAATGAACAAAGCTATGCATGTATCTCTTTTTTATTCTTTTTTTTTTTTTTGAAAAAAAAATTTCTTTTGTTTTTGGACTACACCCATTTACGCTCATGGGTTACTCCTGGTTATGTGCTCAGAAATTTCTCCTGGCTTGGGGGACCATATGGGATATCAGGGATCTAACCAAGGTCCATCCTAGGTCATCACATGCAGGACAAATGCCCTACCACTTGCACCACTGTTGCAGCCCCAGGTTAATGTTTTTGTGTTCTGGGGATAGATGTCAAAGAGTAGAATTGCTGGATCTTATGGTAGTTCCATTTTTCTTTTTGGGCAGGGAGTGCTGGGCCACACATGGTAGTTCTCATGGGTTACTCCTGGTTCTGTGCTCAGATACTGCTGCTCCTGGCGACCATATGGGATATCAAGGATCAACCAAGATCCATCCTACTGCTGTGCTATCATTCTGGCCCTATTTTTACTTTTTCAGGAGGTTTCCATACAGTTTCTTAAGTGACATCAGATAATATCCTTGACAGTAAACAGAATTCCTTTTTCATCACATCCACCCCCAATATTCAGTTTCTGGTCTTTTTGAAATAGGCCATTGTCATAGATATGAAGTAGCATCTCCTTGTTTTGATTTATATGACATATTTCCTTGATCATAAATGATGCTGAACACTTTGAACATGCTGTGCAGTTTTTGATGTCTAAGTCTTTCTCATCTTTGTGGGAATTTGTGTGTGTGTGTGTCTTGGGGTCATACCACACTCTCCACAAAACTCCTCTGACACATTGCTGAGCAGGAATTAACCAGGAACTCCAGCTTGTAAAGTGTGTACCATTTAGCTCTATTTCCAGATGCCTTCTCATCTTTTGTTTAGTTAACTCCTAGTTACTTGGTTTTTTTGGACCCTATTTTAAATGGGGCTATTTCCTTGATCTATTTTTCTTCTACTTTGTCTGCCACTGATTTTTGTGTGTTGAATTTTGGAACCTGCTACTCTGCTACATCAGTTGATTATATCTAAATTTCTTTGGGTGAGATCTTTAGGATCTTCTATGTACATTATCATTTCACTGCAAACAGTGATTGTTTAATTTAATTTCTTTTCCAATTTGAGTATCTCCAATTGATTTCACTTACCTAGTTGCTCTGATTAGGACTTCCAATACTATGTTAAATAGTAATGGAGGAAGTTAGACATCCTTTTCTTAAACATGTTCTTACAGGGAAGGCAAAGGCAGGAGAGATTATATAGAAGGTAGGGCCATTGCCTTGCGTGTGTGCTAACCAAGTTCCATCCCTGGTACTCCAGATGTTCTCTTGGTTCTGCTAGGAGAGATCCCTGAGGACAGGGTCAGGAAAAATAAGTCCCAAGCAATCTGGTTATGACCCAAAAGACAAGAAAAACCAAAACAACAATAGTAAGAAAAAACAAGATAACAGCATCTTTTGATTCTAGTACTAAAAGAAGCCAGAAAAGTTGAAAAGCAGCAGAAAACATAGACACCTTTTGATCATCTTAGATTCTCTCTCCACACCAAGATCATGGGCCTGATTAGTAAGAGTTTAGTAAAGAGGATGAAAAAAGGGAAATGTTGAAACGACTGTTCTAAGAAGAGGGAAGTCATATCAGCAGCTTACAATATTCCTCCCTCCCCTATGCCCACCCCTGGAATAAACCCAAATTAACCCTGCTTTATCCTATTCCCCATTTACATCCAATCAAAACAGCCCAATATATAAATGAGGACAAACAAAAGTCTGGTAAGGAGTGCATAAGTCCACACATGTAGCAGCCAGAGGCAGTAGGTGACATATAACAGAGCTTGCTAACTGTGGGTAGGAGGACTCTCTACTGAGGTCATTTGCTAAATAAGGTAGGAAGCTTTGTAAAAAGAATTTTGTAAAAAAAAGATAAGGGGGAAGGTGTTGAACTGGTTATGCTTTAAGTAAATTTCATGTGGTATTTCCAGCAACTGTTGGTTCAAGTGTCACCTTCAGAAATAGATGTTTTCAAATGTCCCCTTACAGCCATTTTTGCTGCTGCAGACCTTTTAGTGTGAACCTTCTCTTTGGAGTTTTTCTGAGCATAAATTTGATGGAATTTAGCTAGCAAGATTGTTGTGGCTACTGCAGATACTGTATTGTAATTCTTCATCTTTCCTTTGGAGATCCAGGGAAAGGAAATCCAAAAAGAACAAATGACACAATAGATACATTTCAATCCAATCTCAGGAATCCTTTGGGATTCCTGGTAAAAAAAAAAAAAAAAAAAAAAGAACAGTGCTGGATTCTCCACAGCTTAGATGTAATTTAGAGCCCTTATTTAGATGTTATTATCTCTAAAAGTATGTTGGTTACCATACTTCATTCCCCCAAATGTATTCAGTTTAAAGTTAACTAGGCAACTAATTTTGTCATTTCTAGCTATTGAAAAGGTCTGAGGTTTCAGACTCATTTCAACATTGACATATCTCTTATCTCTGTGGTTGCAAAACCAATGACTCTGCAAAGCTCTGGGCTATTTTTTGCACCTGTTGTACATTGACTTAGTTAGATGATCACTCTATGGTACTCTCTCTTAATCTCTAAAAAGTACTTCATAGGCTTATTATGATGTAAAAACTTAGTATATATGAAGCTTTTTACATAGAACTGGCACATGGTAAGTGCAAATTGTGTTTCAGGTTATTCATTTCAATCGCTCATGAGATGAAACAAGATGAATTTAATTATACCTGTTGACCCAAATTCTCCTAGAATTTTCAGAACGAGGATTATCTACACCCCAGCTACCAAAACATCAAGTTCAAGTGAAAGTCTTAGTTTCTACTAATTAAAATAAAGATATAATGCAAAAAGCAAAGCTGCGTTCTTTCTGCCTAAATGCTCTTCCTCTGGCTCTAATACTTATTTTCTCGTCTGTTTTAGAATGGAAATATATGTTGCTAAGTAAAAACTGTGACTTTCCTTTAGAAATTGAATACTAACTCTGTGAGACAATGCTATATTGGAACATCCCTCTTCAAGTTTCAAATTTTGTACTGAAAACCAAACATCTGCATAGGATTTACACAATCCTGAGTGCATTTTTTTTTCATTCAGAGATCACATAACTGTAATTGATCATGCATTCTTACTCCTTTTCCATTGAAGACATTTCTGGGTCATTGTAAAGGCAGCTGGTTCTGAGTACAAAGATAAAAAAGAAAGAGGAAGCAGTAAATACATTTTTCACTTCAAGTACAACTTTGTAAGCACAACAGATTTAGATTTAGACACTGAAAAATATTGAAGGTGGTTTTATTACTTAAAGTAAAGACCTGAACAGATAATGAAATTAAATTTTAGCATCAGTTTTAAAAGATAGCTACTGCTCAAGATTTACAAACATAAAGCATTAAAATGTCAATTATTTCCAATGCTTTTTTTTTTTTTTTGCTCTTTTCATTTTCCCTTTATTTTTCATTCTAATTTATTCTGAGACTATAATATTGTGGGCATTTTGTGTAACCTGAGTAATATGATATATTAAGAAAAAAGAACAATGCCACTCACCAGTCTAATTTTAGTTACATGTGAACACAGTTAACTTTCAGTTTATACAAGAATGAGAATTTTCCTAGACACTGAAAGAAAATATATGACTGTCAAGATTTCCTCTTGTTACAGAAAATAATATGACATTTACTAGCATAAAGTTCAATGATAGTGATATAAAAAAATCCTTACATTAACAAATGTATCCAAAAAAGTTATAACCAGAGAAAATAATAAAATAAAAGTTTTGTTATGGTCTACAGATGTTTAGGCTTTGTGTAATAGTGCTTTTGATGTTATATATTTGTTGGATTCCTCTGTTAGCAAACTATAAGTATGCTTTATATTATTTTCTGTTTAAGAGTTAGTAAACTTTTTTATTTCCTGTCACCCTTAGATATATGGTTGTTAGTAAATCAACATCATTCAAAGAACTTTTTTAAGAACTTAAAACATTTTTTTTGTTTATTTGTTTTTGGATCATACCTGATTGTGTGCAGATTTTAATCCTGGCTCTGAGCCCAGGGGTCATTCCTGGCAGAATTTAGAAGGCTATATGGGTTGCTGGAGATAGAACGCAGGTCAGTTGTGTGTAAGGCAAGCACTTATCTCAAGTATTATCTCTCCAGTCCACTATGATTTATTTGTTTTTCTTTTGTTTTTAATATGGGAGTTCACTTTGTAATGTGAATAACTTCACAAGCTAATATAGTTATTTGTTAGCATGTAAGATGTTTCATTCTTAACCTCAGGCTATTTGTTCAAAATGTAAGAAAGTTTGGGGCTTTTACCTTCCTCTTTCCCTTCTCCATGGTGACCTCTCTTTCTGTCTCTGTCCTTGCCTTTGACTCTGTCTTTTTCTTTCATCTAGTAATCCCAGTAAACAAGGACAGACAGTCAGGCAAGTGTTGACAGGGTGCAGAAAAAGCTAGGGAGCTGATATGGAATTAAGAAAGGATAATCTGGGGCCAGTCTGTGGCGCTGGAGGTAAGGTGCCTGCCTTGCCTGCGCTAGCCTAGGACAGACCGCGGTTCGATCCCCCGATTTCCCATATGGTCCCCCAAGCCAGGAGCGACTTCTGAGGGCATAGCCAGGAGTAACCCCTGAGCGTCACAGGGTGTGGCCCAAAAACCAAACAAAAAAAAAAAAGAAGAAGAAAGGATAATCTTCCAAAAATCACTTTTTTTTTAACTTTGTATATTTCTTCTTCCAAAGAAAACAACAATTTGCTATCTATTTAACATGGTCAGCTCACGAGCAAATGAAGAATTCTTAGTCACCTCAAAATGGCTTTTCTATAGTTTGTCCCTTGAAAGTATTTTATTTCCAACATAGACCTAAGGCATACCAAAAGCACATTCTGAAAGTCAACTAATGGTGGGTGTGGTGGGGAGCACAGATATGTATGTAGGCAGAAAGTAAATACACTTTAAAATAGTATAAATAATAAAAAAAAAAATCCAGATAGGTTTGTTCCCTAAAAGGCATATAATTTGCCTTCAGTTAAAATCACGCCAAAAATTCTAACAAAGGTAACGTAGACTTAGAATACATCAAGTAATAAAAAGAACCAGAGCACCTGGATTCACTTGCCTCTGCAGAGATTATGTTGTCTAAACTGAAAAAGTATAATTTAATGTCTGTTACAGTTAAGAGTTCATTCGAAGCTTCTGCAAGATAGTTGATAAGATAGAGCTGGTGTGTCAAATGGCAGGATTCACAGGCATTTCAGTCATCTGAGAGGTTCATTAGAGTAAAGTTCTTCTACTTTCACATTTTCAAGTTTAACTTCTACATGCATATAATTTTACGATTAAAAGAGGTTGTAAAGACTGGGAAAAGTACTGGAGAAACAGCACAGCAGTAAGTCACTTGCCTTGCATGCCCTCAGCTTTGGTTCACACCACACCACCAGAGGTTTCCCTGAGCAGAGTCAGGAGGAAGCCCTGAGCATAAGCTGGATGTGCCCCAACTGCCCTCAACCTCCATATGCCCACTATTAAAAATATATATATATGTATATATATACATATATAAGAGGTAGAAATCAATTAGAAAAGATTAAAGTAAATGATTTAACCACTGAATCAAAAGCAAGAGCATAGGCCTCTAAAATAAATGTTTTCATTTAACCTTTTACTTTAAGCTGGTGGTATGTAATCACACTCCTGAGATGAGCAGCTTTGGTTTTACTGAGAATTTGTGAGAAATGTAGGTTCTTAATCCAAGCATGCTTACTTTGGAGGTGAAACTCAGAACTTAGGTGTTTCAATGAGTGTCAGGTGATTCAGGTACACAATAAAGATTAAGAACCATTATTCTGCAGCTATTATTTGTTGTTGTTGTTGTTTTGAGTTCACTGCTCACTCCTAGCAGTGCTAGGGGACCATAGTGGTGCTGGGGATCCAATCCTGTTCAGACATCTATAAGGCAAGAATTTTATCTATTGTACATACTATCTCTCTGCTCTCACACACAATGATCTTACTCTTAGGCACACTTATTAATCTATGTAGCAGAAACACTGAGCTAATTGGAGATAGGGTCTGAATTGGTAGAGAAGAAAAAAGAAAATGTATTTTAGAGAATAAAGGGAGATAGCTATATAGTTATACCCAAAATGATAATGACTTTTTTATGATTATTAAACAGAGAGAGCAACAACAGGGGGAACTTGAAAGAGGCAAGAGTTTATGGTCACAATGAACAATTTGACCAAGTGTATATTTGACCACAGAATTATTGATACTTCCTACTCCATATTTTACCTGGATAATAGCACTGCAATTGCATGGCTATTTTATTATCCAGAAATATTAATCTTAATAGAAACTCCCTGATATTTTTTTGGCTAGGGAATCTCAAGGTACACAGTGATTTGAATATAGATCAGTGCTATAGTCCATTATGCTCATATTTGAATCCATAAATATCTTCCTTACTCTTACTGTTTCTTGTCTGAATATACTAAGAAGATTCTGTCAGGCAAAAAATTTATCTAATTCCGAGTCTTGTTAACAGTTACTATTATCTTAAAAGAAAACTAGATGATGAGGATATTATTATGATGCTAACCACTGAACTTTCTCAAACTATTCCTTAAAATTTTTAATCTGAAAGACTCCCACAAATAATTATATGTATTATCTGCAATAAAAATGTGTCTTAGGGGTTGGAGTGATAGCGCAGTGTAGGGCTTGCACACATTTGACCCAGGGCAGACCTCAGTTTGATCCTCAGCATCCCTTATGGTCCCTCAAGCAAGGAGCGATTTCTGAGCTCATAGCCAGGAGTAACCACTGTGCATCACAGCGTGTGGCCCAAAAACCAAAAAAAAAGTGTCTTAAAAAAATAAATGTCTAGCGCTGATTAGGCTGTACAGGGGATAAGGTGCTTGCCTTGTAATGGCTGATTCTGGTTCAGTGCCTGGCACTGTTCAGGGTCCCCTGAGTACCATCAGGAGTGACCTTTGAGCACAAAGTCAGGAATAAGTTCTGAGCTCTGCTGTGTGTGGCCAAAAAACAAAACAAAACAAAACAAAAAGCAATATAAGATAAATGTCAAAATGAGGTACTTTCATGAAGAACTAACGGTTCAATTATGTAGATAACATCCATTACTTTATAATGCCATTGATTTAGAATTTGTTGCATTTTGGATAATTATTCATATTTCCTTCTTTTTATAGCAAGTTCCCATTTAGGTGATGGAACTAGCTATAAAAATTAATTGTATAAGCAAGATTTTAATGGAGTTTATTACAGAAAACATTCCAAATTGAAGTTGTCTACATTCAGTAAAATTATTTGTAACTTGAAAATATAAAAAAGAAATTAAAGGCCAAATGACAAATAGGGTATTTGTTTGGCATGTGGCCAACCCAGGTTTGATCCCTGAGCATTGAGCCAGGAGTAAGCTCTGCACATAGCTAGAGATGGTCCTAAAACAAAACAAATAAGCAGAAAAAGAAAATAAAAATAATTAACTTTTCCTGGGGGCTATTTTACAGCTTGGTAGAAGCATATCTGTACATTTTTGTCAAGCAGAGGTAAAATAATTTTTGTCCCGTAGAAAAAGTAATGGTAAAAGATATCTTTTCTATCTTAATATTAACTGTATTCCAGCAAAATTAGAAATCTTATTTTAAAATTCCTTTTTAAAACTACCTGTAATTAACTAGTTTCCCAAATGCTTCTCAACTTTTTAAAACAACTTACTGGTTCCTTCACAAAATAATCATTTGAATAGAATCATTGATATGCACTGATTTTGTTATTTTGCTTTGAAAGATTTTACTTGATCAATAATGAGTAATTCTTTTTATTTGTCCCAATAATTCAGGAATTATTTTATAATCATTTAAGTCACTAAACAAGGCATTGTTTCTATTTTTTTATTATTCTTTTATAATATATTTATTTAAGCACCATAATAAAAAGGTGCTTTGAGTTGGGTTTCAGTTGTTGTTTTTAAATCTTGGAAATAACTTCCCCCAAACTCTCCAAATTTAACTTACCTTTATTTCTCCCTTTCGATAAGCATTAAGAGGTTTTTCCCCTCATGTGTCTAGTGATTAGCTAGTTGTTAAATGTGGTTAAATGTTAAATGCAATGTGTTCTGCTAAAACTGCATGTATAGCACAGAAAATAAAGAGCAATTACTTAAGATAGCCAAGATCACTGTGGAAAGAGATTATGGTACTATTTACAGAATACACATCTATCATTAAACAAAGAGACACAAGCTAGCTTCATTATTAAAATACAAGAACAAAATACCAGGCATGCAGGTTTTCCAATTCATTCCTGAAACACAAGCCAATACCACATACCAGCTGCTGAAAAAAAAAAAAAAAAGCAAGTCTTACTTATTAGCTGCTTCTGATGCTTCCCTCAGTTCTTCATCCAGTCTGCATGAGCAAAAATTATTGGTGTAGAAAAGAAACAAAAAAAGAAGCAAGCAGGGCATGAGAGAATCATCCAGCAAAGCAGAGCCAAACGTAAGTGGGTCTATGCTTCTAGAAACTCTCCTCTTGAAAAGAGGCTCACTCTTAAATAAACATGGCACCAAGTGCTCCCCTTTAGTTTTTATGTATGCTAACTTGGCAGATTCTTTTCTGAAGGTAGATATAAAAGTTGCATGGAGAGTGGAAGTGTGTTGGCTGGATAAAGCTGAAACATCCTCCTCACTTCTCTTGGGTGCAGTCAAAGTTAGCTTGCAGCCGAGGCCAAGTCAGGGTTAAGTCTAGTTGCTAAGGGTTCAGTTGCAAATCAGGCTGACCTCAACAGCTTTATGCACAAGACAAAGACCTGGAATGGTATGCAACAAGGAATCAGTAGCATGTTGAGGTGACCCATGAAGGAAATGATGGAGTACACACGCACAAACATACACATACACGCAGATGGTCAGTCTGAAGTGCATCTCAGATATTACCTCACGCTTCTCTTAAAAGATCTCTCTTCATCATACCTTATGAGATAAGAAACGAATGAAAGGAAGAAAATAAAAAATAAATGGGAAAAGTGACAGGTAAATCTTTTAAGGATTGGTTATAAAGTGAATAAAAATACTACTCAATCATTATACAATGAAATTCTCCTGTTCTCAACTCTTTCTCCCTCTCATTACCTCTCCTTGTCCTCTCCTCTTTTCCTCTCCTCATCTCACTTCCCTCCTCTTTTTATCCTCCCCATTCTCCCCCTGTCTTCTTTCTTTTCTTCTTTATCTATCTCTTCTTCTTTTGAACCTAGGGTCTCATACATACATATACTTCTGAAACCCAGTCTAGCAATCTTACTTTTTCATGAAATATGAACAATGATTATATGAATCTCTGATATATAGCCTTTATTATTTGTACATTGTGTGCTAACAAAGTTATCTATTCATTCAACTTTATTTTGTAACCCCCAAATCAATACCTATAGCACTTTCATGACCACTGAAGGCTCTTCACAGTGGTATCAAATATGAGTCTCTGGACACATTCCTAGATGAGGCTCTGCCTCTTCATTTCAGCTCTTACACTACAAATAACTTTTCTTTGAAGTTAATTGAGTGCCTTACTCTTTTTAGTTTGTGCTTTGGTTGATAATTTCACTGTTTAAATGACTCCACAGTGCTAGAATCACATCTCATATTCCCAAGAACAAGAGAGGAGAGAAGAGAGAGCCTTACAGAGAATATATGTGGGTAGATAAGCTTTCTTTAGAAACAAATTGAAATGCTTTGATGACGTGGCCCAATCAGGAGTGAAAAACTCCTGAGAGGAAATCATGTCAGAAAGGCCCGCTTTGAGTAGTCACAAGTAAGCTGACCTCTTTGCGTGGATTGTCTGAAACATGATTTCATAGGAGGCTGTGATAATTTCACCCTTTCCCTTTAAGAAAAATCGGGCATCAGTAAAATCCTCCTGCAGTCAACGGAATAACAGTACCAAACTGCCAGGCCAAACTGATGCACCCCCACAGAGCAGTCTCTCTGACTCGATCTTGGCGCCAAAGGATGTTTTATTTTTTCCTCAAAGCTCAATATGTATAACTAGTTTCAATGTTTCCCAAAACACAAAACATCTCTCTTTCCCTGATAAATTGCTAACTTACCTAAGGAATTTCTCACTTCCCCATAGCTACCTATTTTTTCTTACTTCCTAAATATTACCTGTGTTTCTCTCTTCCTTACCCAAAATATATACAAAATTCCTTTTCATCCTCAGCATCTGGTCTTTTTAAGATGCAAAATTTTCAGCTAGCCATTCATTGTCCTTCCTCAACTCTGGTTTCTCTACCTGTCACTTCATATGCTAATTCTAGCTTTAATCTCAGTGATTCAACCCCTTTTCTTTCTTCCTGGCTATGCCTCACCTTGCATTCCAGAGTTTACTTTATAAGACTGAGCTGAATTTAATAAAATTTGTCCTCGCTCCATTTCACGCGTGGTCCCCACATGCAACCGTGTGGCCTTCTTTCATTTCTACATTATTATTCCGTTATCAGTCTCCTCGTGATCCAACTCTCTCCCGTGAGATATTAAGAACTCACGTAGCTAATATTAATAGTTACAGACATTAGCCGTCTGTAACACTTTTAGCCATAATTTTAATGCTAACAAATCAAATATATTAAATAGATGTTTGTAAATAAAAACAAAATTAGGTTATAGATTTATCAGTTGAGAAAAATGTTGTCACCCCTAACTTTTGCTTAGAAACAATTATTTAGTATTTATTATTCAGATTTTAATATGTATTCTACAAGTAAGAAGAACCAACCATAATTCATGATTTCAAACTAATTCTAAATTGGGCCAATTTTCTTTCATTTAAGTTAGGGGTGGGAACCTTTTTTTCTTCCCAGAGCCAGTTGGATATTTATAACATCATTCCTGGGTCATAAACAGCAAACAGACAGGACACAACAGTTGACAAAAAGCATACATCGCTGTCCTGATCATAAAATAAAGCTGGACCCCATGACTTTTGGGACCTTCTATGGGCCTGCAGAATGGATGTTTTGCATCCCTGACAGTCTCTGTGACAAAAGAATAAGAATTTGGGAATTGATTGATATGAGGCTATCAGAATGGTGGTATGTCACTAATGGGAATAAATTGTGGCTTATAACAGTTTGAAAACGTATAACATGAAGATGAGGAAATGAGAGCCAGCAACAATAATGGCAGAGAGGACACCCAGGACAAGGGATTAGAAAAGACAGAAAAACACATGAAAAGGGTACGTATGATGCTAGCTCTTCTTCCACAAGTTTACAAGTTTCCCCAGCGGAATCTGTCTTCCTGAAGTAACTTGTCCCAAGGGAACCTTTGAACACTAATGTATGTAGATGAATGAGTGAAGGGGGCCTTGGACCTGGTTAATTTCATATTCAACTCACTAGCCCAGATAGACATCTCCCAAGGCATAGATTATTATAGGTATATTATGAGCTCGGTGACAGGAAGGTTCCTGGAGGTTTTGTCTTCATTTCCATGTTGAAGCTTGATGCTCAGAAATTTGTTGAAATCTTAGACAGTAAGGGTCCAGTGCAAAGGATCAAATCTGCTCTAGTTTCCAAAGTTTATTCTCTTTTCTTCATTTTATATTGCCTTCAATTTCCACAAATGCCTTAGCATATTCACCTAGAAAGTGCCTAATGTTCATTTTGTTGAAGAGATTTGAAGGGAGATTTAAAAAAAGCCAAAGATGCTCTGATCATATTTTGCAAAGGGAGATAGCATGATAGGTTATGAATCCCCTGGTAATTTTTTTTAATTAAAAGAGGAGTTGGTCTTAGATTACATACACTAGGCTTGAGTTATGAGGTTTACTGGCTATGAAAACTCTGAAGCTCAGACTAATAATGACTGTTCTGTCTGGTAAACTCTGCATTCTTCCTCACAGTTAACAATCATAGTAGGCCAGATAGTATTCTGGATTCAAGCTTGATACTGTGATAGGAAAAACAAATGCAAGGACTCCTAAGTGTGACTTTCAATGAATGCTTTAGGGAGGAAAAGAAATTTACTGACAAAAAGGATGGGGAGTTTGTACTGGCTGACCTGATTTGAATACTAGTGCTGTCTCTTTTTAATTCTTATTTATATTTTGCACAAGTAACTTCTCTTAAATAAATTATCACCCCTTATCTGTAAAATGAGAAACTTAATGTGGGTAAGTGCATGATATAAACAGCACTGTGAAGCCTGGCAAAGTAGAAACAAACTAAATGACAAGACTTGCCTTTCAGGTTTTATGCCTTTGCTTTTCTTTTCCTTTTTCTTCTTCATTTGGGGTGGGGAGTCAGGGAAATTAAACTTTCTTAGAAGCCCAAATTTGATGTTAATGTTACTATATACCATTTTAGGGAGGAAGAATAGGCATCTTTGTTTGGGTTTGGTTTTTTTAGATAATGGTTCTAATCTCCAATTTAAATATAAAACCAATGAGAAGGTTCATTCTATAGTATCCTTTGAAAGACATAGCTCTAAGTTGCTTAGTTAATGTCACTCTAAGTTTCCACAACATATCTGGAGACTCCAGTCCCATGCCTTTTTCCAGCAGGCTATTGCTCCATGAACTCCATGTACAGAGTGAAGTTGTTCTTCACCATACCCCCATGCCGAGCAAACACCCTCTGCCTCTTTTTCACCCCAATAAAAGATTTATAAGAAATTTTTCAGTTGCAAAGAAGGATTTATAAGAAAACAGAAAAGGCAATTTGCCCTTTTTTCCTGGGTTCTTAAATCTAAATTACTCTAGATATGACAAAGAAATCCTAATATATGAGTATGGGTAGGAGATACAATAATATATGAGCTGATAAAGGCTAAATTTGTTTGCTTCCAAATGGTAAGAATTCATGTTGAAATGAATAACAACAGCAATTCCAAGAGATTATTTGAAAAAAGATATGGAAGAACAGTAACTGTAGGCAGGATAAAGCTATATATGACTGGAGAATATTTAGTTTTAGCTTTGTATATAAACTACTGCATTTCCCCTATTTTTCTATTCTAAAAATGAGTCATTTTCCAATCTCGTTCAGATATGCAGCACTTTTAGTTTTATTTTGGTGTTATGTGGTTGAGTTCTGTAGACAGCAATTTTCTTACCAAGTCTTCAAAAGCATCAGAACTTACTTGATGATGCTCTCAGGAATATGGATGCAATCCATTGGAATCAGTCCACTCAGTTCCGATAAGCTACCAACATATTTAATCTTACTGCTGAATTTTGAACTGAAAAAGAAAAAAAGAAAACTATATTATCCTTTTAAGGTAACTGCTTTATCCTGAAAAGACCTCATACAATTAACACCTTACTAGAATGCTACCAAGAAGAAAGACACACAATCAAAGAAATTAGTATGTGCCAGACTGTTTAAGCAGTATGTGAGGCACTATTAAAATTCTTTTTATTTTGGGGTAGGATGGCACAGTCAATTAGGTCTAGGATTTACTTTTGGCTCTGTGTTGCTCATATGTGCTGCCAGGGATCAAAATCAGTTTGGCCAAATGCAAGGGAAGTGCCTTAAACCCCTGTACTCTCCTTTCTTCCCCCTCTCTTCCTTTTCCTTCCTTCTTTCCTCCCTCCTCTCTTCCTTTTCCTTCCTTCTTTCCTCCCTACTACCTTCCTCCCTCCCTCCTCCCTTCTCTCTCTCCCTTCCTTCCTTCCTTCCTTCCTTCCTTCTTCCTTCCTTCCTTCTTCCTTCCTTCTTCCTTCCTTCCTTCCTTCTTCCTTCCTTCCTCCCTCCCTCCCTCTCATTGAGACACAGGAAGTTAGTATTTGTTCAGTGTCTCACTATTGATAAATGGCAGACTCTGACTTAAATATAGGTAGCATGACTTCAGAATCTACACATTTTTTAAACTTTATGATGCATAGAATATAGTATTAGTCTATTGTACAAGCTTACTTAAATTATTATGCAATCTTGATTTTAAGATAGAGTAATACATCTTATTGAAAAAAATAGTACTTTCCAGAGGGGCTTGCAGCACAGAGTAGAGTCTTATTTATTTTTAATTATATTTTTATAACTTTTTTGATTCATCGTATCATGTAAATTCAGAAGTGCTGTAAAACTGTCCCCACTTCAGCCATGAAAGTATCAGTGTCACAAAGGTCAAGTCAAAATGGATTAAAGACCTTGATATCAAACCTGAAACCCTAAGATACATAGAGGAAAACATAGGCAAAACACTCCATGACACTACATGAGACTACAGGATACGTCAAGGAGCCAACACCACTGTCCAAGCAAGAGGAAGCAGAGATAAACAAACAGGACTATATTAAACTGAAAAGCTTCTGCCCTTCAAAGGAAATAGTAACGAGGATACAAAAACCATCCATGTAATACAAAGGCCATCCACATTCACCCAATACCCATATGATAAAGGGCTAATATCTAAGATAAAAAGGTACTGAAAAAACTGAGCAAGAAAAATACATCTAACCCCATAAAAAAGTGGGGAGTAGAAATGGACAGACATTTTCTCAAAAAATTAGTACAGTTGACCAAGAGACACATAAAAAATAATAATCAGAGGAATGCATATCAAAACAACAATGAGGTATCATCTTATGCCACAGAGTCTGGCACACATCACAAAGACCAAGAATAACCTGTGCTGGCATGGATGCAGGGAGAAAGGAACTTGTTTCCACTGCTAGTGGGAATGCCATTTAGTCCAACCTTTCTGAAAAACAATATGGATATTTATAAAACTGAAAATTGAGCTTCCTTATGATCCAGCAATACCACTTGTAAGGATAAACACTAGGAACAAAAAAACACAATACAAAAATGCTCTCTAAACTCCTATGCTCATCACAGCACTATTTACAATAGCCAGAATCTGGAAGCAACCCAGGTGCCCGACAAACAGATGAGAGGCTAAAGCAACAGTGGTACACCTACACAATGGAATACTATGCAGCTATTAGAAAAAAATGAAATAATGAAATTTGCTTATACATGGACGGACAAGTAGAGTATTATACTGAGTGAAATGAGTGAAAGGAATAAACATAGAATAATCTCCCTCATCTGTGAGATCTAAGAAAAATAAAAAGACAGTGTGGGGATGAAATCTAGAGACAATAGAGATGAGGATTAGGAGGTCCAGTTCACGGTAGGAAGCTAGTCACAAATAGTGGGGAGTGCCGTTAGAGAGTAGGATCTAATATAAAAGGAACATGCATGGCACCCTTTCATTAGCAGTAATGCAAACCAGAATGTCAAAAAAGAAAAGAGAAGAGAATGAAGTAAAATGCCTGTCCCAGAAGCATGTGGGAGAGGGTGCATGGGATTGAAGAGGGCATCAGGAAGGGTGAGAGGAAAACAGTTGACGTTGTTGTTAGGATATGCACACTGGTGAAAATTTTTATACATTGTATGATTGTAACTCAATCATAGACAACTTTATCTGCGGGGGGAAAAACCCTGTAGTATGAACAACCTTGTAACCGTGGTGTTTAAATAAAAAAAAATAAGATCTTTGGGGCCAGCAAGGTGGCACTAGAGGTAAGGTGTCTGCCTTGCAAGCGCTAGCCAAGGAAAGATCACAATGCAGTTCGATCCCCCCGCGTCCCATATGGTCCCCCAAGCCAGGGGTAATTTCTGAGTGCTTAGCCAGGAGTAATCCCAGAGCATCAAACTGGTGTGGCCCGAAAAACCAAAAAAAAAAAATAATAATAAGATCTTTTACAAAGCAAAATAAAGTTTCAGTGCTATTCTATTTAGAAGACCTCTTAACCTATTCACCCGATTGGTCTTCCCTTTCTGTCTGGTTACCCCATAGTTTCTACTGAGTCCAGGAATTAGTTTTGTTGTTTTTAAGTTCATTTACTTCAGTAATTCATATTCCATGTATTAGTGAAATCATTCAACAATTATCTCCCACTTATCTTATTTTAATAGCATAATTACCTAAAGTTCCATTTATTTTGTGTCCAAATGCACCATTTCTAATGGTTGTATCCATCTGTTGATCAATATACAACACCACCCTTATTTTACTTTTTGGTTTGGGGTGGGGACCACGCCGGTGATGCACAGGGGTTACTACTGGCCCTGTATTCAGATATCACTCCTGACAAGCTTGGGACCATAAAGGAAATGAGATCAAACACAGGTTAGCTGCACTGCACGCAAGGCAAATGTCCTACCTGCTGTGCTATTGCTTAAGGCTCCCATCTTTATTTCTTATAGTTCAAAATTCATTTTATCAGCTCTGTTAATAGCAATTCCTCTTTTTTTCCCTCTGTTTTGTTATTTGAATCAACATGACCCAGCATTTCAGTCTGAGCTAAATGTTTGTTCTTGAATCTGATGTAAGACAGTAAACACAGTAGGAATAAAGTATTTCCCAAAATGGGTGATTCTACCATTGGGGGCACTGAATCTTACCATGGGGTGGCAGTAGCCTTAGTGCAATCAGGGGTAGATTTTCTATTTGTTCACATTGGAAAGTGAGTGCTGAACAATTTGTTTTCTACAAAAGGGGAATAAAATAAATAAGTTTTGGAGTCGCTAGTGTAAATAGATCCTGTTTGAAGTTTCATTTTATTTTATTTTGTTTTTGCTTTGTGTTTATTTTTCTACTCAGTGTCTTTAGAATAGAGAGTTCAGATGATCATTTACATTTACAGTGATTATTAATATATGAGCTTACTCACTGCTATTTTATCTTTTCCTTTTCTTTTTTTGTATTTTTGCTATTTTTCTCAACTATTTGTTTCTGCATTTTATTGCTGACCCTGGAAAACTCTCATGTTACTGATTTTTTTTTGTAAATATACTCCATAGTTTTGTTCTTTGGTTACTATGGCAATTGTGTCATCCTTCCAATACCAAAAATAAAAGTCATTTTTTCTTTTATGCTGTCATCAGTTTGTCACCAGTTGCAGGACTCAAACACTTGCCTCTATATCACAGAGATTGCTAAGATTCTTTCTATTCTGAACAGTAGTCTTCTGAATTGTCTACCTTTACTAATTTTATTTTAACAAAATCTATTTAGAATCTTCACAATCTCTCAAGATCAATACATATTTAAAATATATGCAAACTTAATTTCCTCTTACTTTAGTTTTATTTTAAATAATTTTTGATTTTGCCTGTTTGTTTCAGTCTGAGCATTAATACTACATAGAAAAATGCTTCAAATGTTTGTTCTAGTACTTGGATATAAATTACAATTGACTTTAATGCAAATGTAATTTAATTAAATGTAGATTAATGTACATTAAATGTAGATGAATGTAATTGCTCAAGAAATAACTTTGAAGAATGCCACCACATTAATTGATAAAAGAATTTTCCTCTAGAGACTGAAAGTTAGGAACAGAGATTGATACTTGTTGAATAGATACTCAGTTCTACCTGGAATGAGTGTGGATTTTATAACAATCTATATTTATATTACTGGCATAAATACAAAACAAAATATTTATTTATTGGAGGGGTTGGAACTCCCCTGATGTGCTCAGCACTTATTGCTAATGTACTCAGGGATCACACCTGGGACACTTGGGAACCATATGTGGTACTAGAGATAAATTGAGGAAGGTCAAATCCCTGTACAATCTCTCTGGCCCCCAACTAAAGTTTTTTTTTTGTTTTTTGGGTCACACCCGGCAGCACACAGGGGTTCCTCCTGGCTCTACACTCAGAAATCGCCCCTGGCAGGCTCAGTGGACGATATGGGATGCTGGGATTTGAACCATTGACCTTCTGCATACAAGGCAAACGCTTTACCTCCATGCTATCTCTCTGGTCCAACTAAATATTTTAAATGAATCACTACACTTGAAAGATAAATTGATTAATCAATTAAATAAATTTATTTTTTTATTACTGAGCTTCTTCTTTGCCAACTATATTGATTTCTATTTTAACCAGTGTAACATTCTAGTAGAAAGTCTTTTCAAGGCCAACACTCTCTCTATACATCTGTCATTCACATTGCACTTATTGTATCAACTTTATCAACTTTTTTGTTTTAGAAACAAACCCAGCTGTGATTGGTGCTTACTCTTGGCTCTATGTTCAGGGATCACTCTTGGTAGTGTTTGGTAAATCACAGAGGGTGGCAGTGATTGAACCTAGGTAAGTGATATGCAAAATAAGTGCCTTCATTCTGGCCCCAATGAACCAAGTTTTGGTGGAAGCCACATCCGGTGGTCCTCAGCGGGCAATTCAAGTAGTGCTGAGGAAAATGTAGTGCTCGATATCAAACTTGAGGTGACCTCCAGAATGCAAAACATTTTCTCAACCATTTAGCTATCTTTGCAGTCCCATCCTGGTAATTCTGGAGTAAACACACACAACCAGTAATATGTCATATCAGGCCTTTTACTTTGGTTTGTATGAACTAAATTCAGGTTTT